>JAGFBZ010000276.1:0-158714 GCA_018398805.1 Hirundichthys speculiger | reverse complement strand
TCATAAGAATGAGCTTTTACATAATAATGACATTTTGCCACTGGGCGGGACCAGTGGTTGACCTGCACGCTCATTGGCTCATCCTTCTCCATGCAGTTGCTGGGGAACTCGCATCGAGCCTGTTGGCTACCTCTCGGACTAAGTCAGAAAAGGATCTTTCTCCTGTCGCTATGGCATAAAATTAAGTTTGCGCTACATTTCGCGCTACGTTTCTTAGTTGATGTCAACTTTTATCCGTAAACTGAGGTGCATTCTGCCCCCTACTGGCCTGGAGTATATACATTGCACCTCTCACCCATTATCGATATTCACTGTTCTGTTGCTTATGCCTGAATGAAAGAGCAGCCAATCACATAAATGGCTCCGCCCTCTCTGCTGTGATTGACACACAAATCATTCTTATGAAAAACAAAGCCATTAAAAGCTCATTCTTATGAAAAACAAAACCATTATCATAGTAATGGGAAATATTTCATAATAATAAACGCCTGTATTTCATAATAATAGACTCATTTATTCATTGAATTATGACCCAAACGGGGCTCCATAGTTATAGTCAGCAATGTTGCTTGTTGCAATATTGCGACTTTGGTGCTTAAAGGGTTAAGATAAATATGTTAAATTTCAAATGTATTGTATTTAAAACAGGTGGTTTAAAAGTATCTGCGCATTGTGAGAAGAACAGTCCATATAAGGCAGAGGTCTTAGATGTTTCCCTGCTACAGCGCACCTGAGTCACGTGAACGGGTGGTTAACACACCTGGATGTCGAGCTGATGGTGGTCCAGTCATTTTAATGGGTCATCTCTTTATCAATGCTCAGAATAATTTTCCGACCTCATTATTTTTACACTTACTTCCACTATGTTTATTTTGCATGTAATGATCAGCAAAACTGAGCCACTGCCAGGAGTCTTAATTATTATAGACTAGTATCTAATTTCTTATCTTTTTTTTTTTACTTATGCACTGCTGGCGCTGCTACTGGGCATCACTTCTGTTCGTTTCCTCTTTAAAATGTTCAGTTTGAAAGGCAAATATCTGCAGCCTGCATGGATTTATTCCGTGAAAATGTGTCCGTGTTCATGTTTTGTCAGTGGCTTTGTTTGCGACGCGGCCCAGTTGGCCCTCACAGATGGTCCACCAGACAAATGTCATGCTGGAAATGTCACAAAAAGCCAGTTTTATGTGGTCACTCTGCTGGTGGCCCACAGGGAGCTGGCACTCTGCTTCAAGTGTGTGCTTTGTGCACATGCTATAATAAAAAAAAAAAAACAGAGAGCTGCTCTTGCATCCATATTTGTGTTTTTAAACCTTTCCTAACCAGCTCAATTAAAACAGCCTCGTCCTCCAGCTCTGGTGGAATCACAGCATGACCTCTTTAATGAGAAATATTCTAATTTTCACTCTAATCAGATGCCTGCAGAAACACATCACGCTCACACATCGTATCCACTGCATGAGCGAGCTTAGTCTGGAGATAATACACAGAATAAACATTGTTCAACCTAATGAAGTCTAATCTTTGACACCGACATCTAAACCTGACTGAAAGACCCAAGGTTTAATCTCACACCTTCAGTAAAGGTGTGAGATGTCCTGTAATGTCCCACCAAAAACACTGACTTTGTTATCCTCAAGTCACTTTTTAACCATTTTAACAGTATGTTGAGGGTCATCGTCCATCTGAAGACCCATTTCTACCCAAGTTTGACCTTCCTGGCCAATTTCTTTTGACTCTCCCATGATTTCTAACAAGGACTCAGAGTGTTTGAGGTGTGGCCTTGATTACATCCCCAGGTGTGCTGTCATTAACTCACATGTTGTCAGTTCACCTATCAGGAGCTTCCAAAGCCATGACCTCATCACCAGGGCTTCTCTACGTTGTTTAAAGACTTAGTACTTTTTATGTATGTAAACTTTTGACCTTGAAGAAAATAATATAAACTTCTCTCTCTCATTATTGTGGCATTTAAGAAAATGAAATAATTTAGATAATCCTGACTGACTTAAACAGGAGAGGTTTAATATGATTTGACTTCAGACAGTGAGACAAAAAATGAAACGTGTTTTTGCACAGTCCAGGAGATACTAGTCCAGGTACTACTAATACTAGCAATGCTAGTCCAGGTATCACCAGTCCAGATGCTACTAGTCCAGGAGATACTAGTCCAGGTACTACTAATACTAGCAATGCTAGTCCAGGTATCACCAGTCCAGATGTTACTAGTCCAGGAGATACTAGTCCAGGTACTACTAATACTAGCAATGCTAGTCCAGCACCAGTCCATGCTACTAGTCCAGAGATACTAGTCCAGGTACTACTAATACTAGCAATGCTAGTCCAGGTATCACCAGTCCAGATGCTACTAGTCCAGGAGATACTAGTCCAGGTACTACTAATACTGGCAATGCTAGTCCAGATACCACCAGTCCAGATGCTACTAGTCCAGGAGATACTAGTCCAGGTACTACTAATACGGGCAATGCTAGTCCAGGTACCACCAGTCCAGATGCTACTAGTCCAGGTACTATGAATGCTAGTAATACTGGTTCAGGTACCATTAGTCCAGATGCTACTAGTCCAGGAGATACTAGTCCAGGTACTACTAACTCTAGTAATGCTAGTCCAGGTATCACCAGTCCAGATGCTACTAGTCCAGGTAATACTAATCCAGGTACTACTAATACTAGCAATGCTAGTCCAGGTATCACCAGTCCAGATGCTACTAGTCCAGGTAATACTAATCCAGGTACTACTAATACTAGCAATACTGGTTCAGGTACCACTAGTCCAGGTAATGCTAATATTAGTAATGTCAGTTCAGGTACCATTAGTCCAGATGATACTAGTCCAAGTACTACCAGTCCAGGAGCTACTAGTCCCGGTGCTACTCACCCAGGTCATACACTAATCCAGGTACTACTAATACTGGTAATGCTAGTCCAGGTACCACTAATCCAGGTGATTCTAGTTCCAGTAATACTGGTCCAGGCGAACTAATATTAGCAATACTAGTCCAGGTACCACCAGTCCAGATGCTACTAGTCCAGGTGATACTAGTCCAGGTACTATGAATACTAGCAATGCTAGTCCAGGTACCCCCTTACCAAAAAGTAGTATACAATAAGTATACTCAAGTACATTTACTTACTTATACTTAAATATACTACTTTTTGGTAAGGGGCCACCAGTCCAGATGCTACTAGCCCAGGTTATATTAGTCCAGGTACTACGAATACTAGCAAAGATAGTCCAGATATCACCAGTCTAGATGCTACTAGTCCAGGTGATACTAATCCAGGTAATACTAATACTAGCAATACTGGTTCAGGTACTACTAGTCCAGGTCATACTAGTCCAGGTAATGCTAATATTCGTAATGTCAGTTCAGGTACCATTAGTCCAGATGATACTAGTCCAGGTACTACCAATCCAGGTGCTACTAGTCCTGGTACTACTCGCCCAGGTCATACACTAATCCAGGTACTGCTAATAATGGTAATGCTAGTCCAGGTACCACTAATCCAGGTGATACTAGTCCAAGTACTACTACTCGTAATACTAGACCAGGTAGTCCCGTGAGTTTAGGGCTTTTTTCTCTTGTCACTGTTATCCGGATGATGTCACAGATCTGCGTTGGCGGGAGCTTGGACTACATCAAACAATCCTTTTTTCTCAGTCTTCTTCTCATTATAATTTGTTAATGAACTTATGCACTAAAACGACCAAAATAAATCATAGATGGTCAGTGCTGCTGTGTCACTTCTGTACACCAGACGTACTGCATTTGACATCACCTCATCTCTCAGAGCATACTAGTCACTTCACAGCTGCAGCCAGTGGACTCTGATATATTTAAGACACGAAGACCCATAAGACCTGAGATTAATATCCATCAGCACTAACCAGCAGCGGTGGAAACGCCAGGCAGGGCTCCACGGAGAATGTCAATGCTCTACAGAAAGAGCATTGCTGCTGCAATATACACAGTCCAATGTCCAA
Organism: Hirundichthys speculiger; assembly: GCA_018398805.1. Taxonomy (NCBI): domain Eukaryota; kingdom Metazoa; phylum Chordata; class Actinopteri; order Beloniformes; family Exocoetidae; genus Hirundichthys; species Hirundichthys speculiger. The sequence continues at coordinate 154,709 of JAGFBZ010000276.1, read as the reverse complement.
TATTCCAATATCACCAGAACAATGTGCTGGTCCGACTCCACTGGAGCTTTATTCAGAAGCTTGAACACAACAGCAGAAACCCGTCGTCTCAGAATCAACCCGAGATGGAAAAAATAGACCAAAAGAACATTTTCACTTCTTGTTTCTGTCTTCCTGGACAGATCTATCTTGCGCTTCCTCTGCTGTCATCTGAATTTGTCTCCGTCCACACCACATCACCATCAATGTCATCCACCTCCTCATCCCCCCTTCTTTTCTTTTCCCTGCTGCAATCTTTCTCTCTCCATCTTTTGTCCCTTCTTTTCCAAAGCTCTGTCAGCTCACTCTGCTGACCTGCCCTGACAAGTGTGTGTGTGATCACACACACGTGCACACGCACACACACTCATAGCGGTGCTCACCAGTCCATAGTGACCTTTACATGCAAGAGGCTAATTTAACTGATGGATGGATATCTACTGTGGCCTACAGCTGTATGAAGAACATTGTTCTGTTTTTACACCTGGACAACATAGATGGTAAATTTAAAAAAGAGACAATATTTATAAAATACACTCAAACAGGAAGTAGCTCAGAGGAACAAACACATGCAGGCACAATGAGGTGCAGCCCAGACACCTGACATGGTTTCTTTTTCCAGACTGATGTTTTATTTCTGTTTTATTTGTCCTCACTGATGGGTTTCTATGGCAGTGAATGGATTTTTGATTGTGTAGGTGCACGTGTAGGTGCATGTCTCGGGGTGAAGATGTTCATATCAACCTTCCGTAAAAAAATACATTGTTTTGGGTTCAAGGGGCTGCATGCAGTCAGCTTGATGCACACGACTGCAGTTCTTTGACTGACCACTAGGGGTCGGCTCTACGAGTGAGTCAGTCAGTCTTCATCGACCTTCTAGTTAAAAATGTCCATCTTTAGAGCAGAAATAAACATAGTTGCAGCCTGATGCGAAAAACAGTTTCACACCCATGAGATCCGTACGAGGGTAAACGTTTATGTTCCCCATCAGGTAAAATGACATAAGGCCACAAATTTATGCATAGACAATTCACAGACAAAGATATCGATTAAATTCGTTTGTTGCTAGATGGTCCACCCTAGTGGGTTAGGGTTAGGGGTTAGCGTTAGGGGTTAGCATTAGGGGTTAGCATTTTCCTGCTTCAGCACACCTGCCTCAAAGGAATGGATCACCATCAGCTTGTAATCCAGGTCTGCACAGGTCTGTTATTGACCTGTTCGTTTGAATCAGGTGTGCTGAAGCAGGGAAGTTTGACTCCACTGAACATTTCTTTAGACTCCTACTTCTGCCGCAAATGTTTGGTGGAGATAAAGACGGGGAAGCTGGGTAATTCTGGTTCTGAGAAAAGAAACTGAGACAAAGAGTGTACAACGTGTCCCCTAAAACACAATCCTTAGAGCTATTCTGCAAGGATAAGACAGCTTCAGTCCACTCCTCGCAACACGGAGAGCAATCAAAATCAAGAGCTCTTGAACACCCAAAACACAACATCCCGTGATGCCATTTTCAGATTTCGTATCGTCTTCAAGTGGCAACAATCAGTTCCGGGTGTTGCAGAGTGAGGTCTTAAAACCTCCTTTAAAAATGAACATGGAGTGCAGATCTGCGTCATTTGTTCCAAAAGAAAAAAAGAAAAGCACAGAAAATGCTTCGGCATGTCCACTTTGGTCATAGCAGTACCCGGCCAGGTCCTCGGTGAATCCACCATGCTTGGAAAATCCCCGTCGTTATTGATTATGCAGCGGTGTCTGAATGTCAGGACGATGTACCTGAAACAAGAAACTCCCAGTTGTAATAGTGAAGTAAAAAGCAGTAATCTAAGAGGGCATTTTAAAAGTTAAAGTAGCTTGTGGAGAAGAGAAGAAGTTCTTCAGTCTAGAACAGGGGGGTCCAAACTCCTTGGACCCCCTTGTCCTGCATGTCTTAGCTGTTTCCTGGACACAGCACACCTGATTCTAATGGATGGATCACCATCTGCTGGTCATCCAGGTCTGCACGAGTTTGTTAACAACCCAATTATCTGAACCAGGTGTGCTGAAGCAGAGAAACATCTAAGACATGCAGGACAGCGGCCCTCAAGGACCGAGTTTGGACACCCCTAGTCTAGAAGTTCTGCTTTTGACACTTGTGTACCTCCTACCTGAGGGTAGAGGTGTGAAGCACAGCCACCTCCTCTAGCCGTTCCAGGGGAATACCCAGCTGTTCATAAACCAGTAAACAGATACAATCTCTCCAGGATGTCCCAGTTCTGCCCTGGAAACCTCTGCCCAGCTGAACGTGGCTGAAACACTTCCCCTGGCAGGAGTCCATGAGGTATCCTGACCACCTCACCTGGTCCTCTCAACTTGGAGGAGCAGTGACTCTACTCCAAGTCCTGCCTGAATGTCAAAAGTTCTCACCTTGTCTTTGAGAAAGAGTCCAGCCATCATGTAGAGAAAACTCATAGTACCTATGACCTTGTACCTTCAGTCACTACCCACCGTTCATGACCACAGGTGTCTCTGCAGTACCGTAGACGACGCAATAATCCGCCAGTCAACATGACCCAGAGATACTTAAAACTCTCCTCTGGAGGTAGCACCTCAATCCCAGCCTGGAGGGGGCACTCCACTGCTTTCTGAAAAGGGTAGAAAGTACGTTCTCACATCAACGTCCAGGTGACCTGTTGGTGACGACCAGGAACTTAAAGATGCTGATTCTCCCTGTTTCATCTTCATCTCAGCGGTTGGTGTTGTGCGCTCACCCTCCTCCTGCCTTGTATCATCCTCTCGGTCTGCACCAGGGCGCCAAACTTGCCACCTCACTTCTGTGCATCGCTGAATCACCCCAAGTGATGAGACATGACTGTGGTGCTACTGGAGTATTTCGGATGATGCAGTGTGAAGAGGACAGGCCTGAGGACACACTCAGGAGGTGCTGGTGTTCGTCATCACTCAGTTCTGACGGATTGTGGTCTGCCAGTCCAGACGTCCACTCAGAGTGCAGGATTCAGGCTGAGGTCGAGCAGTTGTGAGGGATGACGTAATCAAAGGCAGTTTAAAGTGTCTTTATGTCCCAGGTGGCTGTAAAGATGGCATCCACAGGGGATCTTCTGGGGAGGTACACAAACTACAGCAGGTCCAGGGATGTAGGTTTATTGTTCTGGATGTGGACCAGAACCATTCTCTCAAACTCTTCAGATCTGAAAAACAGTGGGAGGTCTTCACCTCTCATCTGCTTCAAGGTGTTTTATGTTCATCTACATTACATTTCTAGCGTTTGACAGTCCGCCACGGATGCCTCTGAGCCTAGAGATGCTGATGTCACCTCTGGATAAGATCAATGAGAGATTCTTCTCAGCACAGTACAGTTTTAAGTCACATTTGTGAATGCCACTCCTCATTGTAGTGACAAAAATTACCCAAAGTTCCCCAAAAATTCCTCGTGTCATGTCGTGTAGTGACTGATATTATGCACTGCAGAACGACAAATATGCAAATCTCTTCCACTGTTTGAATCTAAAGATTGGAAAGGATCCAGAGAACAGCAGACTTCACAGTTTTAAACGTGTCTAATAGAAGAAGAAAAAGAGATAATGGATGATGTGGTTGAATTAATTTCTATGGATATGAGGCCCATTAATGCAGTCAAAGACTTCAGGAAATTAATGAAGCAGACGGAGCCTGACTGCAGTTTCCCTAAAAGCTCCACCGCGTCACACACCCTGTCTTTTAAAACCAGCGGTCTGTGATAACAGATTTCAGCTGTCAACACTGGCGTTTGGAGAAGTCCTTGTCATTTTATTACAGGGAATCCCGTGCTTTTGTTTTAGAAATGAAAATAATGGAGATTAGTCATATGGCTGTTAATACTGCACAACAGCTTGGAGAAGCACAGGATGCCTTTGCAGTTCCTAATTTCAAACTTGTAAGGCGTATAAAACTATGGAGAGGGAAGTAGGGCTCTAAATAATACAACTCTTTAACAGGATAAATATGCTGAACAGATGTGGCTGCTAGAAAGCTTGTGCCAGGGCTTCCTGCCGCTTTGAGGGAAAAACAAAAGCATGAGAAACGTCCAGTACAAGCTAAGATGGGACATCCATAACCGTCAAAGCTCCACCTGTGAAAGGCTTGGACGACAGGTGGAACAATCGTTTCGTCAGATCCCAAAGTCACGAGAAAGGTGATCGGACGCTGGACCCAACAGGGGATCCGTGAAAACTGAGACAGGAGACAGTAGAAGCTTTGGGCTGCTATCACAGGAGCAGAACTTTGCATCGTGAGGGACGCCGTTCAACTTAAAGATGCTCCACATGTCCACAGAGGAGGACGAGAACCATTAGTTGGCAAACAGGAGATCCCCTTACTTTTACACCAAATCATCACAACAATCGCCCATTGACATCACCTGTTTGAAATGAAATCATCATGATCATCATGATCATCATCATCATCATCATCATCATCATCATCAACATACAGCACCTTTGTTGTCTACATGAAGGGACAGAACAGACGGTACTTCTTCAGGAATCTAGGGATTGTATGCAGCAAGATGTTGCATATCTTCTATAAGTCTGTTGTGGAGAATTCAATCTCATCTGCAGTCACCTGTTGGAGGAGAAGCATCAGAGCCAAATGTCACTGACAGGTCAGCAGCCTTTGACCCTGCCTGAAGGCCACTTTGGCTGCCAACTTGGCCCCTGGCTGCTGCTGGGTGCGTTTCCTAGACCATCCAGGCCAACCCACGGTGGGTTGCAGCCCTATGTTGGTTGAATTAACAGCACATCCATCCATTAACTTACACTATTATGGATTTGGGTTGCAGGTAAGGCTGTAGAGATACACTAATCTCGCGATACGATACGATATGATACGATACGATATGCAATATTCAGCTCACGATATGATATGATATGATATGATATGATATGGGATATTCGGCTCACAATATGATATGATACGGTACGGTATGCAATATTCGGCTCACGATATGATATGATACAATACGATATGCGATATTCGGCTCACGATATGATATATATCTATATACATCTTACAATATATTTACATCATTTTCCGAAAGATTTTAAAGGGACAAAGTGATTTTGGTGACATCTTGTGAGTGTTCCAATGACTTTGAATTAATTGAACTGAAAGTATCAATTACACATTATATGGCTGACAGGCAGCTTGCAAATGCTGGACAAAATGAATAAAAGATTTGTTGAGAAAAATAGTTTCATTATTTAAACAGTGCAAATTGTTGCTTGCAAGGTTTTAAAGGTGGGACACGGGGGTTTTGAAAGAAGCTTAGAATATCGATACCCGCGGCTGAAAAATTGATACTAAAATATCGATATATATCGCAGAATCGATGAACGGGTCGTTACTGGACCTGTGCAGACCTGGATGACCAGCTGATGGTGATCCATCAGTTAGAATCAGGTGTGCTGAAGCGGGAAAACATCCGAGACATGCAGGACAGGGTACGACAGGGACCCCTGCTGTTTAAAAAGCCAGATAAAGCCCCCGGGTTGTGCTTAATGATTTAAATAAGATTCTATCACAGCAACTTAACATTTAAGCTGCACTAGTTGTTCTAAATCTTTGTGTTCAGCGGTTTATCTTGATGTGATTAGGGACAGACTGAGCTGTGCAACCTGCTGCAGAGGTTTTTCCACAGATAAACGTTGTAATCTCATGACAGCAACACTTTGAGACGTCATGAGTGCTTTAAAGCTGGACTGAGAAGAGGTCAAAAACAAGAAATAATGGTGAATAAATCCGTCAATAAATGAATGCGATACTCAGGTGTAGCAGGACGTAGCATTTATTTATCGGTACTGTGGACTCTGACAGCATGTTTTTTGGCCTGAACGTCTGTCTGTCTATGACTGACTGATCCACCAGGAGGAAGTTCATCTGTGTTGTGATGCATGAATGTGAACACATCTCTGAGGGAGCTGGCTGCTGCTCGGCACATCAATATGCAACAGGGTTCGGGGCTAATGGAAAGTTACTTTGACACCGTCCAGTCACTGTAGGCCTCATGAGCTGGCTGCCAGTCATGTTGAGCCTCAGTGAGTCAGACACTGGAGTGGAGCACAGAGGGGTTCGGGATGATGAGAGACCACTGGATGCAGAGCGACTGATTTGCTGCTCTGCACCTGTGCTCTGCTCTGCACCTGTGCTCTGCTCTGCACCTGTACTCTGCTTTGCACCTGTGCTCTACTCTGCACCTGTGCTCTGCTCTGCACCTGTACTCTGCTTTGCACCTGTGCTCTACTCTGCACCTGTGCTCTTCTCTGCACCTGTGCTCTTCTCTGCACCTGTGCTCTACTCTGCACCTGTGCTCTACTCTGCACCTGTGCTCTGCTCTGCACCTGTGCTTTTCTCTGCAGTCTCTCTGTATGCAGTTTGCTCTCTGACGGTCGTTTTGAACTTCTTGCAGATATAATTTTTGACCCAGACACACTATGTCAAATCTGCTGGATGTTTGTTAACTGATTTTAGGAAAAGGTTTATGGATTTTCTACAGTCAGCTCTAAACTTTTGATTCTGAGTTCAGAATTACTGTCTTGTTGATATTTTAAAAGTTTTAACTCCAGAACACTGCACTGATATATATATATATATATATATATAATATATATATATATATATATATATATATATCTATATATAATATATCTATACAGAGGAGTTTGGTCACTTAAAACTGTAAGTTAGCCAGGTCCAATAAAGCCCAGACCATGTCCACTCCACCGCTGTGCTTGACTGTGGCGATGCAATATTGGCTCTGATATTTTAAATTTTTGCCAAATGTCCCCATTTTGTCTGTGGTTCTAGAAGTCTTGTGTTCTGTCCAGATGTTAGAAATCAAAGCTGTGCTCCCATCCTCAAAGAGAAGTGACTTCAACTCATACTTGGTCAGCCTTTTCCTGACTGTACTGTCATTACATACTAACAGGAGTCTGAAATCTACCTATTTCTTCTTTATTTATTTATTTTTATTATTGATCTGAATATTACACTGTCAGACCTGCTGGAGGAATAGCTGGTTTCTGAAGACTTCAAAGTCCATTTTTCAGAGCGACACAACCTGTTGTAGCTTAGCTTATGCTAACCTGTTATACTGAATAATCTAACCACTCTTTAACATTAGTTAACACTGACTGCCAGCTGATGCTAGTCTTCATCCTGCTGCTCTGGGTGAGCCACCTTTGACCCCAGGAGGACCAGTCGGTGATGACAGCCAGCTGTTAGGACCACGGACTGCAACGTAGCAGTCACTCCAAAAACAACAACAACAGCAACAAAATACATGTCCATAGTTGTGGATGCATTTGTGGCTTCAGCCCTTCATACAGCTGTCATCTTCTGTCAATCTATCTTTGACTCACTTTTGGAGCCAGCCCCTTGTGGTCAGCTGGTGAACTACAACTCTCCCTACCTCTGCAGTGGTAGCTACTACGTCCCCTCCTGGGAAGCTCACGTAGCTGGAAAACAAGCCCAGACCATCACCCCTCCACCACCATGCTCAACATCTGTTTCCCTGTATCCTCCCATTTTCTATTCCAGTTTAATCTCAATCAGAATCACGTGCGTTTGATCAGCTGTTTACCCCGTTACTGCCTCCACTTTGGCCTGTCTTTGATAAATAAATGTGTGAGAGCAAATGTCTTTTCCCTTTCCCTTGAGGCCTTAAAGACTTCAGGTGGTCCTCGTCTGTCAGCATCCTGTCAAGTTTGAAATATGTGATTTTTCTGGTTTGCTTTTTTTTTTTTTTTTTTGGCCCGTCTGTTAGCTCCTTTCACCGGCCTTTTCCCTCCGTCGTCCGTGCCAGCGCAGCGGTTTAATCAGCGGCAGCAGCTGCAGCCTGGAAGAAAGGAGCTCGTCTCTAAGCCGAGCTGATTTACCGGCCGCTCAGACCTCGTTCATATCTCACCCTCTAATGAGGCCGGTCTGGCAGTTTCAGACGGGAAACGCCAGGCAGGTTGGTGGACGAGCAGAAAAATATGCAGAAGACGGGAGCAGATGGGATGAGGGGCGGCGGGAAATGGGAGCTTCGATAGGGGAGGTGGTGTACACGACTGGAGGTATCTGAATCTCTGTCCCGTAAGAGGAAGAAACCTTGATCCGGACCTGGATCATATGGGGGGACCTTCCTGATGAAGACCAGCTTAAATGACTATATAAACAGATGCAGGTAGCAGCACTGAGGTGAGATGGTCAGAGGACCAGATCACCGGTCATTACGCCACCCTGAACACACCTACACTCACAGGTGGAGGTAAACGCTGGGATGGACAGAATATGGACTTCACACCGGTACAATAACAATTTGTTGTTTTAGTTCTTAATTTTAAGTGGGACCGTAATTTAGCAAACAGTGAAGTATTGAAAAAAACCATGAAAGGAGTGAATGAGACAAACTCATTAGAAAAATGTTTGATTACTGAGTCATCTTCTCACAGGCACCAGACAAGACTCCGCCCACTTCTTGCAGTATTCGCTGTCCGTGGCCCGGTGTTGCTAGCTGGGAAACGTTCCTGGAACTTAAAACGATCGGATTTTGAGGAAAATGATCGTACAGTGATCCCTTATTTTTCACGGTTAATGGGGGACCGGCGCCCCCCTCGAACAATCAAAATCCGGAACTGGAGCTGGAGCCCTCCGAGCCTAAATAATGTGTTTAAAATATGTTTAAAAACCACAAAAAAGTAGTGAAACAAGACAAAGGCTCAACTGTGGTCTTTCTGTTTCCTTCACAGCCTCTGGTCTCTGAGTAGTAAAGAAACTGCACTTTCATCTAACCTCGTTTTCATTCTGCCGCCGTCCCACGACACACACACTACATTACCCATAAGGCAACACCATTGCCCATAAGAGCCATCTTCTTAAAGGGGCCAGGCTGGCTCACAACATTTCTTTGCTGCGAGAGAACGTGTACAACATCCTGTGATGTTTCTGCAATTTTTTCTTGATTTTTTTTTATAATATATATTTCTGAAAAAAATAACTGAAACCCAGAACTTAAAGGGTGAATTGGCGAGGGATCACTGTACCTAATCTGCATTGTGATGTGGCTCAGGCCCATCTAGATCAATAACCCATTATTGGAGCCTTTAAAGCAGTTTTAAACAACGAACCGTTGTTTAAAGGTTTAGAGACGTCGTTGGAGCATTTAGCTGCTAGTTTTTGAAACTGACGGTGTAAATATTCAGAGAGCGTGAAGGCTGAATCTGATCCGGCGAATCCTTTTATGTGAAATGATCCTCCGTTTGGGGATTTTCTTCAGTTGCACCGTACGGAGGTCAAAACTACGGTACAAACATAATAATAATTATTGTGCATCTGGCAGCTCCGTCCCTGGTGGCTCTGGGTGCTTTTATTACCCGTTTTACTGAGAATTAACGGCCAATTTAGTGTCAGATGAAAAGCTACTTGACACAGTTTTAATTAAAAAAATAAAACTTTTAAAAAGTACATTTTTCATAACCAGTGAGTAAATAACGCTGCTGCTTGTTAGTCTTCCTCTTTGGACTGATTGGGGATTGATAACCTGATCTTTGGCACCAGATGTGTTTTAACCAGCTCCTGAACTGGCCTTTGGCTTTGAGACAAAAACAAGTCAGTTACAAGTTTGCTGACCTTTTTAAAATACCATTTCATTCATGTGTTTTTCCCCCAACAGGGATAAATGACTCTCAGCACCGGCGCCGTGCGCACCTGTGGGTCGTCTCGTCATCGGTCCCGACCTGCCGCCTGCCTCCACAGCTGAGGTCCGTTAACCCCGACCCATCCCTCTGGTCTGCCTACATGAGGGTCTGGCTATAACCTGCTCTGGAGCAGGACGATGTTCAGAGTTTCAGATTTCAGATGTCGAGACCACATCTCACATCAAACCATTTCTGTATTGTCCTGTAAAGTGTTTTTAAGTTGTTGATTATCAGGATTTTGGTTTTTGGGATTTCATGAATTATGAAAAGACCCACCGGGGGGGAGTCGGTTCAGGCAGATGGTCTCTGCAGCGTGCATCTTCCAATTATCCCGAATTATCCTTTGAATGGGTAGGAGTTAGATGCCAAAACTGGTCTCATAACACTTTCTGCATCGATGTGCAGCAGCAGTCGCTTCTCTAAGACGACAGCTTTTGTTTGCCCTTTTGGCATTATGTTAACAGGCACCTGAACGCTCCGGGGGTCTGTTTCAGAAAGGAGGCTCAACAAACCCCGAGTTAAAGAACGGTGAGATTTAGAGGTGGTTCAGTCAACTCTGAGTCTGGGATCAATGGAGCTGTTACATGTCAACAGCAGGTAGGCACTCATCCATCCATCCATCCATCCATCATCCATCCATCTATCATCCATCCATCCATCCATCCATCCATCCATCCATCCATCCATCCATCATCCATCCATCATCCATCCATCCATCCATTCATCCATCATCCCATCCCATCCCTCCATCAATCATCCATTCATCAATCCATCCATCCATCCATCCATCCATCCATCCATCATCCATCCATCCATCCATCCATCCATCCATCCATCCATCCATCCATCCATCCATCATCCATCCATCATCCACCCATCATCCATCCATTCATCCATCATCCATCCATCCATCATCCACCCATCATTCATTCATTCATCCATCCATCCATCCATCATCCATCCATCCATCCAGCATCCATCCATCCATCCATCCAGCCATCCCATCCATCATCCATCCATCCATCCATCATCCATCATCCATCATCCATCCATCACATCATCCATCCATCAGCCAGCAATCATCATCATCATCCATCCATCCATCCAGCATCCATCATCCATCCATCCATCCATCCATCCATCCCATCCATCCATCCATCCATCCATCATCCATCATCCATCCATCAGCCAGCAGCCCATCATCCATCCATCATCCATTCATCCATCCATCATCCATCCATCATCATCCATTCATCCATCATCCATCATCCATCCCTCCATCCATCCATCATCCATCCATCCATCCCATCCATCCATCCATCCATCATCCATCATCCATCCATCCATCATCCATCCATCCATCCATCATCCATCCATCCATCATCCATCCATCATCCATCCATCATCCATCATCCATCCATCATCCATCATCATCCCCTCATCCTCCATCCATCCATCATCATCAGCATCCATCCATCCATCCATCCATCCATCATCCCTCCATCCATCCATTCATCCATTCATCCATACATCCATCCATTCATCATCTATACCCGCTTAATCCTCTGCAGGGTCACAGGGATCTGCTGGAGTCTATTCCAACTCTCTCCAGGTGAAAGGCAGGTGTCCACCTGGACAGGTCTCCAGTCCATCACAGGGCCACGTGTAGACAAACAACCACTCCTAGAGGCAATCTAGATCCACCAGTTAACCACCAGTTAACCTGACATGCAGGTCTTTGACTGTGGGAGGAAGCTGGAGAACCTGGAGGAAACCCACGCAAGCACCAGGAGAACATGGAAACTCCACACAGAAAGACCTGCTGAGGTTCAGACCAGGAACCTTCTAGCTGTGATGCAACAGTGCTGACCACCAAGACACCGTGCTGCCAGGTAAGCTCGCGACTCTTACATTCAGGAAAAATTAAGGGTGTAGCTCTGCCACACCTTCTCTCAAAGACGATATTCAGCATCCTGATAGAGTCAACTGATGTTACTGACGTTCCTGTGCAGACAAACAGTCGCCCCAACACTCGTAGAGGTGCGAGTGACGGCAGCTGATCGTAGTAAACTAACTGGACCCTTCCTGCTGAACACGCCGAACCCATTAAGACAGAACAACATTTAGAGCATCAGCGTTTTTATTGTTGTTTGGCCTTAGATGCTCTCTTTCCTTGATTAACTTTGACTTATTCTATAAACCAGTAAACGCGTCCACCCGCAGCCTGATGGGAGGTCCAACGAGGCGGGACGTCACCGTCAACAGTCAGCAGCATGGAGTCTTTAAAATCACTTTGGGAGGATGTAATTATCACCGCGGTGCGTCACGGCTCTCGCAGAGGAAAGGGCAGTCGGAGAGTAATCTGAGGAGCGAAGACACGTTTTAATGCCAAGAACAAACATCACAGAGTCTGGACGGCGTCTTGATGGACGAGACAGCGGAGCGGATCGGCCGGCGGGTGGACCTTTTCAGGGGGACGAGGAGACAGAGACGAAGATGAACGTACAGCTGGAGAGGCAGACAGCTGATGGACAGGGACATCTGAGTGTCCCTCAGTGTCCCTGCTCTGCCGCCATCTCTCCTGCATCTCCTCACCCCAGAACCGTCCCCCGGTTGCCAGGCAACAGCACACATCCACACATTGTTTACAGAGCCGTGTTCTGCGGTTCATCTCGGAGGGGAGACGAGACGCAGACAGATGGAGGGATGAGACGTATCAGAGGCCGAGCGGACGGTAACTGCTGCCGCCCCTGTGACTGATGCGCTTGGACGGATGAGAGATAAACGCTCTGTGTGAGTGGAGGCAAAAACATATCTGTCTGGATCCGTCGTGATGAAAGGGAGGCGTCATCACCGTTAGACGTACGGCTGAAAGACACAGAGACAGACTTTTCCTCTTCCATGGAAACCTGACAGCAGCAGTCGTTTAATAAAGACACGCTACTTTATTAGCTCTGCTCACTCAAGGGCCACATCCGGCTCCTCGTCTGACACAGTCCAGCAGGTGGAGATGGCTGCAGCTCCTCGACTGACCACTAGGGGCTGGATCCAAAACTGGTTCACTGTTAAAACGTCTACACATGTTAATGCATCATTAGATCGCTGATAGCACGCTGAGCACTTAGTGCTACTTAGATCGTCTTCTTCTGAGCTGTGAATAAAGACCTTAACTCTGATTTATGCTGCTGCTTAGTCAATGTGTTATTCGGCTGTGTACAGGGCAAGTTAAATTATGATATAATATAATATAACTACAGGATTGCTGGTTTTAATTACAAAGATATTTATTTCTACAACATTCAATTGCAGAGAAAATTGTTTTTGTTTTTTTGTTTTTTAAAAAAGAAGCAATTTCACATAAATGTTTCGGGCACTGTTTTGGCACCGACTAGCAAACCTAATAAGTTTTCTCAAAATCACAACTTTTTGACATAAAATTGCAACTTTATGTCCCAAAAATCACAGCTTTTTGTTGTAAAATCAAGAATGAACCCGAATGGATCCGTGAAAATTCGACCCAAAACCAACCCGACCCGAGCTTTTATCATTGATTCAACTTTAATAATCCCCAAAGGGGAAACTTCATAAGTCCGGGGATCCGAACCCGAATGGACCCGCAATGTTTGGACCCGGAACTGAGTTACCCGTTAGAACCGAGACAATCCAGCCCATAGTTGCTCATGTTAAAAGTTGTCTAGCGTTAAATAGAACTTGATTTTCTAACCTAAAGTTGTCTTCTTCTACCGGTTCAGTTGCTACATAGGCTACGTGATGTAAACAACAATAAATCCACGTCGTTATTTTCTTTGTGGATACAGATGCTATTGGTAGCAACTGCTAACGCTAATAGCCTACACCGGTCAGGACGTGTGGTGAACATATTCTCTCATCCAGCGTTGTCATGTTGGTGATCCGTTGTGCTTTACAGCTGCCGGGCAAACCGCTAACAACACGCTACGGCATCATACAGCATACGGTTTTATGACAAATACGCCACATTAATGAATAATTAATTAAACTGCCCCGAGTCCTGACATTAGCTGCCACCGCCAATATCTTTAACTCTCGAGTAAACGTGGACCCAGCTTGTCAGAGAGCACCACTGGATCCGAAATTAACTGTACCGATTCCGACCTGAACCCGGAGACCCGATTCGGGTCGGGTCGGAACCTCAGGTTTTCGGGTTGTCGGGTTATTCCGAAGACCTCTAGTTAATTGGTATTATTACATCCAAATTCAATTGCATCCACATGCAATTGAAATGCATAGATATAAAAAATTATGTCTAAATATTTCTGAGTGCATTTCACTGGTGAACTAGCTGCTCAATGGTTGCTCTGCAGGAAGGGGGAGGAGCTTCAGCACCACCTGTGCATGTGCCTGGCATGCACACATGTGCATTGTTGTTTGTGTAGATTGTTCCTACAACCTGGTGAAGTCCAGTGGTCCAAAAAAAAAAAAAAAAAAAAAAGAGGCTTTAAACCAACTCTTCAGAAACCCGATAAGTGACATCACATGGGGTTTGTCCAGTTCTTTATCTGCAGTCTGTGACTGGACCCTTTAACCTTCAGAGCTGCCTTCATTCCTGTTGGTAGAGATTCAATAAAGTGTTGCAAACATTCCTCAAAGACTTTGTCCCATATTGACATGTTATCATCACACAGCTGTTGCACATTTTGTGGCATCACATCCATGGTTGCATCACCTTGCTGACACGTCTCAGAGGTTCTCTGTTGGACTGAGATCTGCTGACTATGGTTGCCATTCGGCGGTGTCTGAACTAATCAGACCAACAACCGTGACACATTCAAAGCCACTTAAGCCTTTCTTCCCTGTTCTGAAGCTGCGCTTGATCTGCGGCAGGTCTCCTTGACGACTGCTGCTTTGTGATTGGCTAGTTAGATCTTTGTGTCAGTAAGCAGTTGGACAGGTGGACCAGACAAAAGCAGAACCTTTTTGTTTTTTAACACTCACATGACTGTGTTGATTCCTGAAAGCTGCTGGAACATCTGAAGACCGCAGCCCACCAGGAGAGCCCGCCGGGTCGGAGGGTAGGTCAGCATCCGCCAGATCACGGGACCGCCTGGAGACACAAGCAGGTTGCATCATGAAATTAACTTTGAGTTCATCAAGACTGCGGGAGGAATAACTTTAACAGAGTTTATTTCCTAAATAAGCCACTCTAGATTAAAAAATAAATAAATAAAACAGACGAACAAGCTGCAACATAAATGAGCAGCAACAGGAAGGTAAAAATAAACCTTGGTATCAACAACAACTGTGCAGCTTCCTCGTGCACTCACGGCTGAATCTCCATGTCATACCTGCTGGAAGTGGAAAAGCTGAAACTTCTCTGCATACAGTTTTACGTAATGGGAGCTGAATATCTTTCTTTCTTTTGAAAGTAATTCTCTGTGTTCTTTTATCTGGTGCCATTGACAAGACTAGAAACAAAGGTCAATTAAAGAGTTTAATACAATCATGAAATACAAAGAATCAATATGCCATGCAGAATATTTTAATCGGCCGATGGTACACTTCACTGACACCAAAGAGATGCCAGGGAAATGCACACGATCTCAAATTGTCCCCAGTTCTTAAAAGATCCAGCGGAGGCGGATCCTTGGTTCTTCAGTTTTATGGCCCTTTGTCTTTGAGTCCAGATGGTAAACAACTCTTCAGTCCAGACACATGTGGTTGTGTTTGTCCAGGAAATGAGATGTCCCTCAAATGTTTTTATCTATGTTGGGGGGGTCGGGGAGGATGTTACAGTAATTTAAGTCATAAAACCTAAAGCTGAAGAACTCACGGTATAAAAGAAGACTGCATTCCCACATGTCATAAAGTTTAGTTTTAACAATTAAACAGTCCTCAGATAATATTAATCCTAACACTTTCTTCAACCAACCTCGATCCCAATCCATACCAGTATTGATATGCAAATGGGGGATTGGCAACTGTCTGGAATAATCCCCACTTGTGAATAATCTTTTTTGCTGTAGAATGATTGATTGACTTTCTGAAAAAGGTCTGAATCATCTCAGATTGATGGGTGGCGGCAAATGCTTCTCTAAGACTTTTGCTGATGTCTTTCCTCCTTGGCATTGGGTTAACAAACACTTTACAAATACACCTCCTTCTTTCCGCCATGACTGATCTGGACTAAACGAAGGATCCTGGCTTGGCGCCGCTGCTGATGAGTAACGCCGCCCTCCAACCAGAGGACCAGGCGCGACGGCAGCAGCCGTATGAGCTCCTGAAGTTTCCTTACGCACGGCGCCGAGGCTTCGCTGGAGCCGGGAACGCTGCTGCCGTCACGACTCTGATCCCTCAACCTCCCCGAGATGAGAAAATTCGTCTCCGGAGGAGCTGCAGAACAGGGCAGCTGCCGTTTCTCTTTTTTTCAGATGGTGGATCTCTCAGCGTGGGATGAAGCAAATATTTGAATTTGGCTCGGGCCTCGTGGAGTCCCACTTGGCTCAGCACCAGAGCCAGACTGTGATCTCCAGCACACACACACATGCACACACACATGCACACACACATGCACACACGCAGACGAGCAGCCTGTCTGGGAGAGCGACGTCGTGATGAGAGCAGAACGATCGGGCCGGACAGGTGTGGAGCTCCTGGTTTAAAGAGCGGGAAAGAGACACAAACGCACGAGGAAATACATCCGAAATACGAGCACGTACGAACATGTAAACAAGGACACGTGAGCGTGCACGTGTCAGATGACGGGCTGATTATTGGGGAGCAGCTGTGAGTGGGAGGGCTCTGGACCAGTAAACGTCTCCTTTAACCATTTGACGAGAGAAACCAGACTGTAGAGGAGACACAACACAACTGTCACGCTTCTCTGTGGAGACGTTACCAGCTTCACGTCCTGAGGTGCCACTCTTCATTTGAGTTAGGATTTCAGAATTAAAGCTAAAAACTTTATTGCCTGTAGGAAGGCTGGCTCAGTTTGTTGTTTTAGGTTTTATGACCTAAACGACTGGAACATCCTCCCTGACCTCCAACAGTTTGCGACTTCCAGATAAACAGTTGGTTTATTATCCTGGACTGTAAGACTGAAGAGCTGTTGGCCATTTGGATTCAGAGACAAAGAGTAATAAACTCAGAAGAATGCAAGGATCCGCCTCTCTGGATCTTTTAAGAACTGAGACAATCTGACATTCTGGGTGCTATGCACCATCGGCCGATTATAATATTCTGCATGGCATATTGAATCTTTGTGTTCATGTCAGATGCATGCAGAACATGCAGATCACGTCGTTGCCCGGACGAGCCCCCGACGTGGCAGCGGCGGCGTGGCCGTGACCTGCAAACAGCCGCTGCCTCTGTCCAGCAGTCTACATGCCGGATGGGTCAGCTGACCTGGCAGGGGCTGTCTGGTGACCTGGTGGGGCCCAGCACCGCCAGGGGAGACGACAACAGCCTGGTCCAGTCCGCATGATGAACCGGGCTCTGGGACGGTCGGCTCCGTCGCTCGCCGGACTGAAGGGAGCTTGTCTTCCCAGAGGAGACGGTTTGGTTCATCGGTGTTTCCTCCTCTGACCTGGAGATATCTCACTTGTCATCACTATGGAGATATACTGGTTTTAACAGCTGTTAACTTTTTTAACAGCTGTTAACTGGAGTTAGCACTCGGACCACGGGACCGGGACATGAAAAGGAGCGCTGGACGCCGGCAGCTCCTCAAGTACACCAGACTGGACAGTACTGAAACCTGAATTTCCCCCTTGGGGGATTAATAAAGTATATTTGAATTAAATTGAATTTGAATGATTGTATATTAACCCTTTTAATTGACCTTTGTTTCTAGTCTCTTCAATGGCACCAGATAAAAGAACACGGAGAATAACTTTCAAGACCATCAAAAAAAAAATAATAATAAAATAACAAAATCAAGACACAGTGAAGTAGTCAGAAAGCTGATGTTTTGACTGGATTATACTTCCTGTACTCTATCATGGCTCATTGGGATCTGAGTCAGATGACCATATTTTATCAACTATTTTAACAGCCAACAGCCTTCCTTAAAATAAAAAAAGACCATGCCTGGAAGCTTTAAACCCTGTCTGTACCGTTCCTTTCAGCATTGTTTCTTTTCCAGATGGCATCCATCCCAGAGACACTAATTCTTTTTTTCTCCTCTTTAGTCTGGAGGTCACAGCATTCAGGTTTCCAGAAAGATTTTTGAATTTCAATCAGTCTAACGACAGGACAGCGTTAGGCTTCTCCTCCGTCCATGTCAGATGAGCTCCAGGTCAGGGAACGTGGTGGCGTTTCTGGATCAAGTTCATATGTGGCTTCTTCTTGGAGCGATGGAGCTTTAACCTGCGTTTGTGGATGACACGATGGTTTCAAGAAGTCTTCCTGAGCCCACGCCTGGTTTTAATGGCTTCTGTCACAGTGCTGTGCATTAAGGTCTCCATTTTTGTCCAGTCTGTTGAAACAACGCTGTTCCAGACGTCCTCTGGTTTGATCAGATGTAATTTTGCAAACCTGAGGAGATTTGTTCTGACAGCCGTTCCAAACAAGCTGTACTCGTATGGTCTTTTTCTAATTGTACTGTCATTAACTCGTAAGGTCTGAGGTGTCGCGTTTGGCTGTTTTTTTATTGCATGGACCTGTTGTGACGTTTGCCTGCAGGAAGATTGGCAAATGATTTGAACATTTTTGTCCTGTGAGTGATGTTTGTCACTGTGGAGCGACTCTCGGGCTTGTGGGCAGTAACTGCTTCTCAAAGATCTTTGCAGATATCTTTCCTCTTTGGCATTGTGTAAAAATGTATGAAATGGTTTTGATTAAAGCACAGCTGGAGTATAACTGTCCTCCACTGAAATAGTTTACTTTCTCCTTTAAGTGACTTTTGTTGTGAGCTGGGGAAAAGCAGTAAACTGAATTAAATCGAATTTAGTCGTAGCATCGTCACTGAATAATGACACCTCTGCTTAGAAGATCCTGAGTAAAATAAACACAGAACGGCCTGAGCTTGAACTGGATTGTTTTAGCAGAACTGTCCAAAGATTATGTCAAACAAATGACTAATTGATGAGAATTATGTGAATATTAATGTGGCCCGGAGGAGATTTTGCAATGTTTAGCTCTTTGGGTCCCCCTACAGGCGGTGGAGCATATGTCGCTTTAACTGCGCTGCGCTATAGCTATTTTTGTTTGGTCTCTTCCTCGGTCAGTCTCTCATCTTCTCTTCTACCATGATTTCTTGAGCGTCTTCGTCTCCTCTGCCATGATGTCCTCTGTAGCTCTGTGAGCTAGTTTCATCGGACCGGAAGGATACACGGTTGTCTGACTGGGACGGGTGCAGGAACTAACTTGTTCTCACTTGACGACGCTTCTTTAAAGGAAGCAAATGTTCCTTTGAATTAAAAGTTCTTTGTTATGCTTTAACACTGCTTGATGTAGCGCTACAATTTATGACCACATGGGGGCATGTTCATTTAATGAGTTGACAAAAAAAGCCACTGGTAATACTATACAAACTTATAGGAACAACCTGGCTCGTCTTGTAATGCCACTTCATTGTGTCTTACGCATAGATTGACTAACAAGACCTGGACCAGTCAGCCGCTAGTTTTCAGAAGAACAGCTGCGTCTCCATTAGCAGGGTTCCAGGCTAAAACCAGGAGACCGGACTTCTGAAAGGACGAACATCCTCCTAGCTCCTTTCAGCCGCCGTGTCTCCACAGAGCCGGTCGCACGTAAACTACCATTATATACCAACTGGTGGCACGGTGGCAGCAATAAAGAAAAAGACAAAGAAAACAACTCTTGTGGAAAACGATAACATCTATCCCTATTTATTTTTAACCACTTGGTGACACCTTCCACCTCAGGAGATCGATGCAGAATGACCAAGAGAATCAGGAATACAAATGGTTTAAACAAAAGACGCAAATACCCAGAACATAATATCAGAAACAATATGACAGACGTTGTCTGTCAGACAACAACAAACACTAAATAATAAAAGAAGAAGAACAAACTACAATGACAAGGCAAACAGTGGTGGAGCTGAGATGGTTGCGTTTCTATTTGCTTTTGCACATAATGAGTGCCGCTGAACAAGAAGAGATGACTCATACACGCAGGAGACGTTAGCCAGCTGAATGACATCTGAAGGACATCGCTTCCAAAACAACATCTTAAATGATTACTGCTCGAGCTGAAACAAGAACTGACAGAGCTGGGCCACTCAAATAACCAGCGCTCAGCTAACTGGCCAAGGTCTTGGGGTCCCTGCGGCTCCATCAGGGCCCTGGTCCTTGCTGAGCTGTGATGCCAACTACCATCACCTGTCCGTCATCCTCATTTCTGTTGCACATTATTTAAAAGGCCGACTGCCAGAGCTGAAACAAGGACCGGTGGGACCCCCGATGAATAGACACTTGGCTAATTCGCCCAGCCTTGGGGCTGGTGGGCAACGCTAAGCAATCTGAAAGGGTGCAAGACAGTCTGAAGGGGGAGGAGCTGTCAGGTCAAGAGGTTGATCTCTGGTAGCCCAAGTAGCAGCCTTTGAATGTAGGCATTTTGACATTTAAAATATCTTTTTCGAGAGTCCCCTGTCCAATAAGGTAAACAGCAACAGTTGTTAAAAAACACACATAATTCTTATATTCACATCTAACAATTAGATATACACCAAGATCAGCAAAGACTGCCAACATTAAAGTGTAAAATTATTTGGGCAAGGCAGCAGATACTCCTTTATTCATTAAGAGTCAGCTATTTCGTGCCTATCAGGTTAAATTCAACAGATTGCAGTTCCTTAACTGGGTCCAAAACAGAGCAAATCTCTATTGACTTCCATGTTAAAATGTCAAAATTTATTGCAGAAATAAACATTTTTTTTTTTTTTTAAATACTGCCAGAGAGGATTGGTGAAAAAAAAGAAAAAGAAGAAATACATTTATATATAAAAAAATATTAAAATATATTAACAATGTTGTAAAAAAATCAGTTTTAGTTGCTACAGTTAGATTTAACATAAATATGAAATTTGGCATGAGATGGTTGCCCATTAAGGTTGCTCATGAAATCAAACAGAAGTGGTCCCAGGGCTGATCCCTGAGGAACACCTTTAATTACTCAGAGTTAGCTAGAGGTAGCCCCTTCCACCTGAACACACAGATCTGGTTAACGAATAATTTTAAGACCTGGCAACAGCATGTTTTGAATGTACAGCAGCTTAGCATTAGGTTATTTTCACACTGCTCCTGTTTAGGTAGGATCAAATGAAAGTAACGCTAGCAGTCGCAGACAACTTCCAGCCACTACGTTTAGAAGCTGCGTAGCTCGTCTAGAGTCGTACAAGCAAATGATATAAAGAAACATGGCCAACTCTGGGTCAAAAACACGTAGCCGTTGAGCTTTTCAGCTCTTCACTTCATGTCAGCTGTCATGGAAATGTGACGCTCTGCCAAGACTGCGACTGACCAATGACAGCACTGACTGCTGTCACATGACGTGTGCTGCTGCTGTGTCTGGGCTACTGTGAAAACAACACTATAGGAACACCAACGAACGAACTGAAAAAATGATAGTGTAATTTGTTGAACACCAACATAAGTGAAAACAACATCAGACAGATACAAAGAAAAAATATCACAAATATGTTAAATATCAGAATATCCTCAGCTCAAGAAAAACATATAATTTACTCAGATTTGCTAACAAACGTCATCAGCCCAGAATGTGTTATCAAAGAGAACAAAAAAGAAGAGATGTGTGTTTGTGGGCTCAACCATCTCCATGGTGCTAAGCTGGTGAGGTTTGATTGGAGGATCCACAGAGACACGAGCAGAGAGCTCTTATCTGATTAGCCGACAGAGAATCAGGATTCATGGACCAAAGTCAACTGGCAAGAGAATTTAGGCTCAAAGGCTGCAAGAAAAGAGACCACTAACTGAGCACAAAAAGAGTTACGCGCTGTCATAAAAACTTCATACCTCCTTCATCCCTGCTTTTTTTTTTTTTAGACTGGAAAACACAAAGAATCAGCAAGGGGTTTAAAAAAAAAAGCATCCTGAGCACATTAGACCACATGGGTTTTCACACAGCTTCATTTCCTCAGCCCAAGCTGTAATTTAATAAGATGAGACAGTGAAAAAAAATGGGAAGAGAAACAAGCCAGCGGGCTACCAGTGAGCCACAAGCACTGTGATTGGGTCTCATAGTAGCGCGGTAATTGCGTGTTAGTTATCCACATTGAAACCTTTCAGTTGCATCTACGTCATTTCGATGAGTACAGTTTGTCTCGTGAAGTGCTCTGTAATTGTCCTCGGATTGACTGATGGAAACGTTCAACGAACAGATGCAACGAGGTGTGCGCCCAAACACCAGCGACATTAAAAGCACATATTTTCACCAAGTGCAGGCCAATCTTCTGGCTCGTTAGTCGTGACAGGGTTGCGCACGGTCGAGAACATATTCTCAGAGTTAACGAATTCAATGTCGGTGTGTGAAATTACTCTGTCTGCAAGTTTGTAGAGTCCACATCAGAAAAATAGAGTACAATTCAGGGCCAAGAAGAGACAAGAACTGAGAATCTGTCAGAGAGTTTCTGATCGATTCCAACTGTAAACTTAAGACGGTACTGTTTATGTTTGAAGAAGATAAGCAAGTAAGGAGTGAATATGAAATGGTCTCATTAAATTTGACTGATTACACCTGTGAAACTGAAGCTTGGAAAGGCCTTGATCAGAGGCTATAAAGAGCCTGCGTATTTCTTTGTTCTTCGATTTTTCCCTCATCAGCTCATAGAAAGGTCCCAGACTCGCTGCAGGAGTCTGTTATTGTGCCTACTTTTCCTTGTAAATAAATATCTTTTTGCATTTAAAAGTCGGTTGGAGCAGCTTTTTTCTGAAAAACCATTTGACACATCCAGAACGGCGAAGCCAGAGAGGAAGAGGAGAAGAGGAAAGTCACATCATCGTCGCCAGGAGAATCTTCAAACTTCTTCTGACGACAGAAAACTACATTCCTTATTGTGGATATTTATTATCTGAATTGTTACTTTACTGAATCAGACATTAACAACTCTGTCCAACAATTCTCACATACTCATACTCTCAAATAAACACACTCAAAAGTTGTTACATCTGCACTGCAACTGAATATGCAATAAATATTTTATAAGACAATTTTAATTATCTCAAGCTACATATTTATAATGCATTGTATGTTTTCGGATTTTTTTTTTTAAGTGAAAATGTGGAAAAAATGTGGAAAGTCATGACGTTCCCCCGCGTACCACCTGAGAGCGCTCGCGTACCATTAGTTTGCGCACCACTGCCATAACGGATATCAGGTGGGCGTGTTCTAGCCGCTGGCTCCTCCCGTCCTTTCCTTCATGGCGTCCCGCGGTACGAGAAAACAGAGGTGTCAGAAGCTCTGTTAAAAAAAAGTCAACGAGCGATTTTGTAAATGGGTTGGATGGTATCTGTCAATGTAACATCCACTCAGCTGAAGACTGGACACAAAGTCTGCCACATCACTTTTAAGTGGTCATTTTCAGACGCGACATGCACACGCAGCTCAGTGATAACACACAAGCTCTTCCCAGGATCTCCTTTTATCACCCGTCGTAAAGGATTTGAATCCAGCAAATACAAGCAACCTTCTGCCAAAACCATGAGATGATTTGATTTCGTAGGAACCAGGGGAACCTGGGATGTGTATCACCCTCCCGTTCTTGTCCTTCTCTTTGATATTCAGTAAAAAAAAAAAAAAAAACTCCAATTAGACCTTTTTCCTAGACTACCTGCTTCTGGGAAACGCCTCAGTCTTTCCGTACGTGACCCCCGCAGCCAATTAAGGCGTCCGCTTGCTGCTGCTCGTCCTGTCAAAGGCTTCTTCTTATTCATGCTTCTCGCATGTGCAACAGCCACCTTGATGAAATGGATTACAGGCAGAGGAATCCGGAGAAGAGGAACAAAGAGTCACACGACAATTATCCATCCAGCGACGCCGATGCACATGCTGGCTTTTGAATCAGTCATGAATTCATGGAAAGTATTTCTATGCACGGATCAATACCTGGTCCAAAGCATCACGAGGCTCCGGAAGAAGGACTGAACAATGTTTAATCAAGGAAACAAAGGAACGGCGCCGCCAATCAGAGAGTCCCGCTGTAAGAAGTCGCTGGAAACGGGATTAGCTTGTGTCACACAGTGAGCTGCAATCAAGGAACAAGGCCCAGCAATCCAAACCCCCCCCCTCCCCCGAACCAGCATCGCCCCTCGAATTATTCCTTCGTCATACTTCCTGCCTTTTCTTTCTCACCTCTTCTGAACTGCCTCATCATAGCAGGTTCAAGACATCACGCACTCAGCCGACATCGTAAGGTTTAGAAAAGTGCAGAAACTCATCTGACTCTCATCTGATTCTTTCTACATCGAGACGGATGTTTTAACCAAATCAGGGTTCCTTGATTCTTCCAGCTAGATCAGCACAACGTCCAAGTGTCTTCTGTTGTCTTCTTCTACATGTGTGGAGGAGGAGGAGGCGGCAGGTGGTCAGTTGGTCACAACATGCAACAACAGATGCCACTAAACCCAACACACTACTGCTTTAAAAGAGACACAGAGGATAAACCATAGCACTGAATGTATTATTTGACATCGTGGGAAGAGAAACCCCACCGCTGTCATGTTTATGTCAAATGTGAACCTGCAGAGACTGGTGAGCATTTGCACAGACACTGGAAGCAACGCTTTTATCTGCGAAACAAATAAAATAACGCAGAGAAAAAAAAAACCTGCCTAACTTTTCACGTGTAAAGGAGCTGGACAAATCCACCTGAGATCGTAATTACAGGAAACGGAGACAGAAACATCAGCTCTGAAACTCCGTAAATGGAAAATTTTTGTCTTTGACTTTCAGAAACAGAAGAAAGGCTGGCAGCTAAAGAATATCCAATATTACTAAAACAGTTATCAGTTATATTAGGGATAAATGACAGTAGCTGATCAGCGAATTCAAATCTGATCAAACATGATTCGCTACTGAAACTGGGAACCAGTTTAACATCTCAAACAATGAAAAAAAAGAAAAAAACAGTAGGTTAATTGTGTTTTTTTCTTGTATTGATTAAATAAAAAAATATCAAAATGTTATTTTGCCATTTTTCTGATGTCTATCAACCGTATTTACATTACACTAGAATAACGCCGTGGTGAAATATTGCTGCTGGGGACCTGCAACAGTGACTCGAGGTGTCCAGAACATTTGGAGGGACATTTTTATTCCCTTTCCCAAACCAAAACAAACACTGGAGAATGCAGCTGTGGGTTAAGTTGTGTCTGTCCACACAAGCAACTGAACGTGGGGAAAGTTACAAAACACGCCTACATTTACTCCAAGTTAAGTTAGCTTTGTTTATTAGATGATTGATTTAACCACCGTTTAGTAAAAGTAATAATATGATTTAGCAGCAGGGAGGGTGATGAGTGAAAACATCTCTCTGTTAGCATTCTGGCTAGCTTGCTAGCCACCTATAAGCCTGCCTCGTTGTCTACAAATGGATGGTTACTTCTCAAGAGCATTTGTCAGTTCTGGGCGGCCAACTGTTTCCAAACTGTGCTGCGTCAGATGTCACAGAGATGAAAGCAGTGATGCTTGGACTGGAGGCCACAGCAACCAGGTCTTCAGTTAATCAAACATCTGCAGGGGAACTTCTTCCCCCGCCATCATCTCCCAAAGAGATGGAGTCGCTTCACTTTAAGAGATACATTAAAAATATCTGTTCAAAACTTTGATCTACCGAGGCACCAATGAAAAGATCAAAGTAGTTCTTTAAAATGGTTTTATTCTGCCAACAGGCATCCTAAGGATTTTTTGCAGCTCGCTGCAGGAGAAAAGAGGTATATGACAGGTAGAAAGAAGAAAGGAGGAAAAAAAATAAATGAAAAACTGACCAACTTTTCACTTCTGGATTTGGAAAATTGTCACCTGCAGCATCTGCACCTGAGAGTCAGGTGACGGCTGAGAGAGGAGACCACTTTCCCTGCAGGGCCACGGGCCGCCACTTGATGAGAAGAAGCGCATCATGAAAATAAAAATAAAAAAATAAGAAAAAAGGATAATTTTCCTGCCTTAAACTGACAGCTCAGTGCGTGACCTTGTTTTCACAAGCGTCGTGCTAGTTGACCCAAGACTGGATATGGTGCACGTGAGCGTGCATGTTTGAGGGACGCTGCCGGGCTCAGGGGTCACGGACAGAACCGAGCACCAGCAGAAAGTTTCCCATCTCTATCTCATTATTCTGCAGCGGTCACACACAAACGCTGAGTGTGTGTGAAGCACGTTTAAATTCTGTCTTCCTCTTCTTCCACTCAACCTGTCGCATCATTTTCACGCAGGGATGCGTTTCTGTAATCTAAACCAGTGTAGTCACGCTGGTAGAAGAGTATCATCACTTTAAAGAGAGGAGAAAACAAACAGTTTTCCAGTTTGTTCGGTCTCCCAGTCTCAGCTGGGGAGGAAATCACGACAGATCTGCCGTCGCATCGCCGCCTTTTCTCCATAATTAATGAGCTGCTGGAAAACCTACAGGGGAGCAGAGGAATGCAGAGCTGCAAGAAAGAAACTCTTTTGTTGGATATTTGTCAGCGGTTCACAAAGACTCCAGAGTTTCTTTGTGCTGAAAGTTGTTGTGAAACGTTTGAGCGAGTATAATTGTTTCTTAGCTTTGCAAGTACGGCATCTTGACAACTTTACATTCTTTATATTTATCCACGTCTCCAATGACTATAACTCTGAGTCAGACTGAAAGTAAAGGGTCTTTTTAGATTTTCCTAAAGTTTAATTCCACTGAACTTGAGGGATTCGCACAGACGCTGTGGTTGATGGTAAATGACCACTGGGACAAAATGAAAGTCATAAGTGATGTTTGTTTGTTGCACCACATTATTAATGAAGCTGTTTTTTCTTTAACTGTATCCTGTGGTTTTAGCAAACATTTGTATTTATTTATATGTGCTGGAAAAAAAATAGTCAATATAAATTACAATGTTCTTTTTTTTTCTCTGCCGCCGGCTGCAGCCGAAACCCCACAGCATGACTGCACCACTCCCATGCTGAACAGCTGGACAGAGCTCCTGCCTTATGAACTAAATGCTGCGTGAATCATGTAGACTTTGAGGAACTGTGCAGGGTTATTCCTGTAAACAACCTGTTTCTAATGAAAACCATCCCAATATCCTATGTTGACTGCACATTTACAGATTTACAGTTGTATGTTTTTAACACACACACACACACACAGTGGGAAAAGTGAGGGAAAATTTGAAATATGATGTGGGCAAGATTGTGTCGGCCATAGGTCCTGAGTCTGTATTGATTAAGTTTCAATTAAACACCTGTCCCTAGACAGACACAATTAGGGGTGCACGATAACTATCAGGGCCTATAACAGGAAATTATGACGTCATCCCGATCCGATAACTCCGATTTCACGACAAATAGGCCTGATAACATATATATTTCTGTCAACACGGCAGTGCCTCACTCCCTCTTAGCTTTGAATGACTGGCAGTGAATGTTATGTTCAAGTGACATCGGCATAATCAGAAAAATGATTACTCAATAAGGAAAATCAAAAATACCCCCTCATGCCAGAAAATAACTTGTTAACTCGGTCATAATTTTAGTAGTTGCTGACTTGAATCGATTTTCGCAGTGTTTTCCCACATGTTACACATAAAAAAAGAAAAAAAATAGAAAAGGTTAAAAGAACGACGAGCAAACGAAGAAACGTCGGAATTTACGTTACACCTTGAATGCAGCCTGCATTGTGCTGATCACAACAAACATGGCGGCGGAAACGTCGTTAAAGTTTCAGAAGAAGATAGTTTGGTGGTTATTTGTGAAGAATCCTCCGAGTGAATTCTACGAGGAGGGAAGCACAAGCTTTAATACGTAAAACCCTATCGGCCACCTACAACATAACAATTGCTTCCATGGAGCAGGAGTCTCTCCTCCCCACCCTCTCCCTCATTCCTCTCATCTTAAACTTCCATGAGATTAAAAAATATATTAAAAAAAAAAAAATACTGAACCTCATTTACTTTAATTAAAGGTATTAATTTAAATGGAACCACAAGCCAAAATCCTTTAAATGTTAATATTTTTCAGTTTGTAATTCTGATGCATGTATTTCCATCAGTTCAAGGAGCCTTTATTTTTTTTTTATATCAGTCAGTAATGAACCTTATTTAAGTTAATGTGAGATATCAAATAGGTTTGTTTGATAGCTTTACGAAAATGTTTGAGAGGCTTGACAATATTTATTTTTTCCAATGAAAACTATCTGTTCATTTAAAAAGTCAAAACTATTTTTGATTTTGTTCATAGTATTGATGTAATGATCTTAGGTATATGTGTGTGTTATCGGTTATCGGTATCGGCCTTTAGGAGCTAAAATTTATCGGTATCGGTTTTAAAAAAACAGTTATCGTGCGTCCTTAGACACAATGAAATCATGGAGACTATTTTCAAGACAAAAGTAGTTTATTAAGATGCTGATTTAGACTCTCAGTCATCCGGGTCATTGTTTCTGTCCTTTACAGTCATCAGTTCTGAAGGTAAAACCCCACGAGTGGGGACGGACCACAGACTGGACAGGAAGAACCCAAAAAAACCCACCGTGACATCATCAATGGGGTAACACACCATAACGATGATGTAACAGCGATCAGAGCGATAACAGAGAGCCGCCAATCAAATGACATCCAGACATTTGAATGCCATGAATTTACTTGTTTTATTTAGTTTTATCTGATGTGGAACAAATAAATGTCAGGATGTATTGCTTATTTCTTCTGCAGAGTATTTTAACATGGGAGTCAGTGGGAGTTTGCTCCGTTTTATTTGACACCACTCCCCCTGTTTTTTTATTTTTTATCTTTATAAGCGTGCGGGACACAGATGGGGCTTCAGAAACACTCCCAGTGGAGCCTGAGGTCGTGCTGACGGGGTAAAACCACGGCGCGTCCACTCCCAGTGGGACCAGCTGGTACGGGTTCACTGCCATTAATCAAACTCTGCTCTTAGAGTCGGAACATTAAATCAATATTCCAAAAGCAACTCATGAAAACACCTCAATCTGAACATTGTCTTACTTAGAATAAACTAAATAGCTGTCCATGTAAACATAATCCATCTCACATCTGTTCCTGGACACTAGTGTGTGTTTTCGCTGCTTCAGTCTTTTCAGTTAAATGTAAACTATGTCGTGTTGTGTTTTAATCCGCAGTAAGGATGTAACGACATAGAAAATTTAATATCTCAATTATAGTGACCAAATTATCACGGTTTACGATATCATCGCGATATTCTTAATTGCTGTACCAATGTCCAAAAAACACATTTAAATAATTTCACAAAATCTTGTCATATTAAAACATCAGAAGCCAAAATTTTATCAAAATGAAACTTTCACATTAAAAGGGCAAACAACTGGCACAGAAAGAGATTTCATTTTAAATGAACAAAATAAATAACAGGAACAAAGCTTATATGTCTGGTGTAAATTTAAATAAACACTTTAACAACCATAGTAGATCAAAATATGCAAACAATTATCAGGAACAAAAATTATTGTGCAAATTAAAATGAAAAAAACTTTGGACTTTAAGCTGAACCTTAAATACGTATAAATGTGCAAATAAAGAAACAGTTGTAAAGGAGCCAAATATGTTGTTATGAATTGTAGTTCACTCTGTGTGTCTGTGGGTGTCGCTGTGTTGTTACCTGAGGGTCAGGTATAAAGGTAGCTGCCTGTTATTGGTTAGCTGTTTGACCCGGAAGGGAAAAAGGTTTTTGACCGCTGTGGCGCTAACTGCCGGCGTTATGGTTGTCGGATTAGTTAATGGAATAAATAAATATTTTAACTGCATCAGAAGAACATCGTTCCGGTCCTTTTTCGATCAACACGCAACGATAACGTTTACGAAATGTGAGTTAGCGAAGCGCGTCGACCAGGTTACTCTTGGTCAAACATCTCAGTAGCTTGAAGCATTAGCCTTAGCGCCTTCAAGTTGCTTGTACAAATTAGAATAAAATGTAAACAAGTGCTCTCCAGACAGGATAATTGTCCTCCACCAGTTGTCCCTCTCCATTCTTAAGAAAAAAAAAAAAAAAAATACATATATATATATATATATATATATATATATATATATATATGTCCAGACCTCGGATTTCATTCTTTTAGTGGGTTGGTAAATGTCCTGCGTGCTATCACCACTTTCGCCATGCTAACATTACGATGCCGATGTTATAAGCTACATATTCAGTAGTCGTGAGTCGCTCGCAGACGTGAATGAGGCTGATATTACATATCCTGGTAATCGACCGCGATAATGAGATGAAGTTAAACACTAACGGTAATCGTTATTGCATAAAAGTTTACCGCGCTTTACCGTGATACCGGTAACCGTTCCATTTCTACTCTGCAGACGTCAAATCTGCATTTTGGAAGATGCAGGATTGACTTTGAGACCTGAGCGAAGAGGATATGTGACCCCACTGAGGACAGAATCAGTTTAACTTGTGAAACGGTTTCTGTTTTAATGGGTCGGGAGATTCGATGCAAGAAAGGACAATATCAGGAACAAAGGAAGGGAAAGAGGAGGAAGGAAAAGAATGGGAAACGCAACAGAGCAAGGGAAATGAAAAAAGGGTTAAAAAGTTAAAGAGAAGAATTAAGAAGCAAAACTGAGCAGGGGAAAGGAAATGAGAAGAAAAGCAAAGAAAAGAGGGCTGGAAAAGAAAGCAGCTCCTCAGAGATGGAAGTGAAGAAAAGGTGAAGTGAGTCAGGAGGCGACTTACTCTGATGGCGTCTTTAATATCCTGTTTTAGTCCATGCAGGTCGGTGCGTGCGCGGGTGTGTAACGTTTAGTTGGATCCTCCGTAACTTCAGGTAACGTTCCTCCTGAAAAACTCTCCTCCTTTTTTATTCAGCAAAAACAATCAAGCCGAGACTTCAGTGATGCTGCTGCAGGATTTCCTTAAATGAGCGCACCAGAGGCAGCGGTTCGAGACGAACTTCAAGAACTTTGTCGAAACAAAAACCTTCAACAGATTCAGTTAACAAATGTGATGCTTCATTGGTCCATTAAAATCCAGATGTAACAGAAAACAGAAGGTTTTTGTTTTCTTTTTTAATGTATTTTATCATTTACTTGAAGGGGCCTGAGAAGATGGGAAACAAAGGTAAGACACCTTACCTACTAGCCCTGTAAACTTCTTTATATTCAAACTGAATTCAACGCACTGATGCCCCTGTTTCAACAACATGTACCTGTGAGATTGTATCTATGGAGACAATTATAAATACATTTATCTACTGTCTGTATCTGCAGTGTGGACAGTGAAATGGTCTTTAGCTCTACAACAGACGTCCAGAAAACATCCAAGGTGCCTCAACAGCAGCCAAATTTAACTCCAATTTGCTTCTTTTTTTATGTGATGTTTATTTTGAATGTAGTTCATTTGCAAGTTTTTTTTATTGCAAAGTTACAGCGTCTTTACCAGAGATGGACCCGGGTATCTGAGTACCCGGGATATCCGGGAACTCAGATATACAGATATCTGGGTATCTAGGTATTCAGGTATTCAGATACTCGGCCAGATATTCATTCTTTAGGTTTTTAGTTTGGGAGGGTTATGGGTGAGTTTGGGGTGCAGAGAGTACCTTCTCGTCCTCTGGATATTTGTTTTAATCTTCTGTCTAAGCTCCGGAGCCCATGAACTGGTGTTATTCTCCACCTGCTGGTGATGGGTTGACAGAAATCCCTGAAATATCAACCAGAGTTTGGAAATCTGCAGTGGTCTGACAAGTCCATGTCATTGCAGAAAACAGTTTTATGGGACCAAAAGTATAATAGAAAGATATGAAACACAGCTGTTTCTAAGCTAAAGTCTAATATCTTTAAACTGTTAAAGCTAAACTTTATTGCATGTAGGAATGATGTCTCCTTTTATGACCGTGAGTCCTCAGTTTTGCTGCTTTATGACCTAATGACTGGGACATCCTGACTTCCTGACCTGCTGTCTTCCAAGGAAGTTTGTGACTTGCATAGATAAACACATTTTAGTGACATCTCATCTCCTGGACAAACAACACAACAGCATGTGTCTGGATCTGTGATTCAGAGCTGTTGGCCACCTGGATTTTGAGACAAAGGACGATTAACTCAGAAGAACGCAAGGATCCGCCTTTCTGTAGCTACAACAACGGACACAGTCTGACATTCTGGGTGCATTTGTCCACGGCAGCCGACGCCGTGTACCATCGGCCGATTAAAATATTCTGCATGGCATATTAAATCTTTGTAATAATCATTGTATATTAAACCCTTTAATTGGTCTTAGTTTTTAGTAGGGCTGGGCCAAAAAAATCGATTTTCATATTAATTGCGATTTTTTTCTTGGGATTTTAAAAAATCGATTCTCATTCACGAATCGATTTTTGGCTCCGTGGAAATACTCCGCTCGCTGTCTCTTTTGTCATCTATACTTCCGGAAATAGAAGCACGTCTGTCACCATAGTAACCAGAATGCCGGCAAATTCACGCGACAAAATGGCGGAGTGCAGCGAGTGGAGTACTTGCACAGAGTCTGAACTCTTTCCCACACCGCCCCACTTCAAATCAAACGTATGGACTTTATTTGGTTTTTATAAAAAGCACGGGGCAGGAGAGCTCGATATGAGGAAAGCCATATGTAAGCGTTGTCGCAGTCAAATCTCTTACTGTGGTAACACCACGAACATGACGGCGCACATCCTTCGCCACCACCCAGAGAGGTCGGAGCTCTCTGACAGGGCTGGGTCCGCGTTTACTCAAGAGTTAAAGATACTGGCGGTGGCAGCTAATGTCAGGCCCCGGGTAGTTTAATTAATTATTCATTAATGTGGCGTGTTTGTCATGAAACAATCGTGTTGCCGTAGCGTGTTATTAGCGGTTTGCCCGGCAGCTGTAAAGCACAACAGATCGCCAACATGACAACGCTGGATGAGAGAACATATTCACGACACGTCCTGACCGGTGTAGACTATTAGCGTTAGCAGTTGCTACCTATAGCATCTGTATCCACGAAGAAAATAACGACGTGGATTTATTGTCGTTTCCATCACGTAGCCTATGGAGCAACTGAGCCGGGTAGAGGAAGACAACTTTAGGTAAGAAAATCAAGTTTTATTCAACGCTAGACAACTTTTAAAATTAGCAACTATAGGCTGTATTGTCTTGGTTCTATTCGGGTAACTCGGTTCAGTTCGTGGTCGGAAACTAAAGACTGGGGTCGGGTCGTTTACGGGTCCAAAAATTGCGGGTCCATTCAGCTTTGGACTCCCGAACTTATGATAATAGCTCGGGTCGGTTTCGGGTCGAATTTTCACGGCTCCATTCTGGTTCGGGTCCATGAAAGTGGACCCGTGAAGACCTCTAAACCAGAGGTCTTCAACCCTGGTCCTCGAGGCACCATATCCAGCAGGTTTTAGAGGTTTCCCAGCTTCAACACACCTGATTTTAATTAACGGTCATTATCAGGTTGTCCTCAAAGTCTGCACAAGTCTGTTGATGACACAGCCAGTTGTATCACGGTGTGAAGAAGAAGGGGAAACATCTAAAACCTGCTGGATAGGGTGCCTGGAGGACCAGGGTTGAAGACCTCTGCTCTAAACTACAGAAATTGCGCATTTTTTAAAAATATTAAAACTTATTTAATCTTTATATTTTTATTATTATTTCATACTTAAAATAATATAATAATAATGATAATAATAATAATAATAATATGATAATAATAATAATAATAATAATAATAACAAGAATATATTATTATAATATTATATATAATAATCAATAATTACATATAATAAATATAATATTTATTATTATATATGATTTTTATATTTCAATAATTGAAATATAAAAATCGCAATACTTGGTAAAATCAAAATGCAATACTTGTTTAATTAGAATCGCAATATAAATCGAATCGGGACCCAAAAATCGTAGGAGAATCGAATTGGCACAAAAGTGTATCGGCACAGCCCTAGTTTTTAGTCTCTTCAATGGCACCAGATAAAGGAACACGGAGAATTACTTTCAGTGGCCTGAGCTTCAGCACATCGTGGTTCTTCCCCATTCTGTCCTCACCCTCGTGGTAGATCAGCATCTTCTGAATCAGTTGGCATAGTCACTTCAAAACGGGACTTTACATGACACATAAAAACCCCACATGCAGCACTAACGACCAGCGTCAACTGGTGCTGCCACCTAGTGGACCTGCTCTAAAGTGTTGGAGCACTTTGAGGTCCTGGTGGATGGAAACTGCACCTTTATAAAGGTGAGCTCAGGAGATAAAGGCAGAAAACAGGTGCATGTGAAGATGTTTCTGTCATCTAAAGTCACTGCATTGAGAAAAAGTCTGCAGTTTTAGAACCTTAGGGTGTTTTAGACAGTTTTAAGGTGTTCAGAGTAAGGTTTAAGATGAGGCATCAGGGTACGATGACAGATAACACATGACAACATACAGCAGCCCAGAAAGCACATTTGGGACATTACCTGGACTACATCTGAAACTTATGGCTCGGTTTTGGTACTGGTGAGTGCTACGTAGGCCAGATGTGTCCCAAGATTCCTGAGGTGGACCGAAACTGGTCATGTTTTATATGTGTTTGAGCCAGTTATGGCCCAAAGAAAATGACGAATCCGGCTTTGTGTCGTCGATACGCAACCGAAGGTTCAGCCCAGATCAGATCCGTGGCTAATTATGCATACCATTATTAATAATAATGATAAACATGAAAGACTGGAAGGTTTCTTTTATTTCCTTGAGTGTTGTTGTTTGGCCAGTCTTGAAGTGTTGCTAAGTGGAGCTTTAAAACGTCTCCTTGTGACTCACATGACTGATCACGTCATCGATCAGTCGTCTCTGCTTCTCGTGGACGTCAGCAACAGTCTGTGACACATTTGTAATTACAGGAAATCCACAAAGAAAGAAAACTCCTGCAGGCAAATTTCCATTTTTTTCTTATTTCTGTCTTCCTGGGAGGTTTTGTTTCCAGCTAGAACGTGGCTGCAGCAGCAGCGTAATTTATTTCCTTCAAACCTGATGGTGAAAATGCTCCACATGCACAATTTATATCCAGTGAATTTCATGTTAACGTTGTTAAACGCAGCTATCCCCTGCCGCCGAATACGAGACGATCCTGTCTAAAGGCTGCACCCACAGTGATGTTTTATTTATGCCACTCGCTGCATCATGGAGATGTTCAAAAGAACATAAAAATCAAGTGGAGGTTTTCTTCATTGGAGAATCTCTGAGCCCCTCTGAAGTCTGCTGGCAATAAATCTGACGACTTATTGACATTCATGAATTCCCTCCTTCATACCTGCCCTGATGCAGATGACGAGGTTTCTCTGTGAGGACACGTGCACATGCTGAGACGTGCACGGAAACGAGACAGACGGAGACGTCACAGGGGCTCGGAGGAAACAAGAATCATTGCATATCAAATTTCACTTCTCTCTTTACCATTTAGCCCGGTCCAGATGATGGTTTTGTCAGAGGTAATTTGCTAATCTAATACAGCCTCATCTCCAGACCGTTTGAGTCATAACTGTTCCTGTGCTGGTTAACTTCACTCGTAGTTCACTCTGTTCCCTGAGCCCCAAAATTAATCCAACCTGCTCGTTCTCCCAGTGAGTCAGAGATTCAGCGCACGAATGCAGAAATGCAGGACAATATTGCCACATGAAGAAGTAGCTTTAATTTGCATCGTAGGTTGATTCAGTGGAAAGCTCAAGTCATGGCGTTAAACCCAAATACCTGGATATGTGGAGATGAACCCCGAAATACATCAATTTATTATCTGGTACCATATATTAGGGCTGGGCAACGATTACAAATTTTAATCACGATTAATCGCATGATTTCCCTGATTAGTCACGATTAATCGCATTGTATACAGAAAATCAAATGATGAATTCAAAAGTAGCGTAAAGGTCACTTTTATTGAAATGTTCTGCTGCCATATGAACTAAAGTGCCGTAACATTTGTTGTTTAAACACTTTTAACATCAGCACTTGTCCGTAACACATATTTAGTGTAAATCTCATCTTAAAAAATGTAAAATTAAAAAAAAGCTTTGTGCCACTGCCAGGGCATTAATGTAATCCTGTTTTTTATGAAAAATTTAAAAAAAGTCTACCAACAAAATACTAAGCCACAATCAGAACATTAAAACAGGTAATTTCTGAGGTAACAGCAGAAACTTTTAAAGGGGAGTTCAACTTGGCAGTTGTTAAAAATAACCTTGTTTCTGTCGAATCCAAAAATAAAACTGTCCATGTAAAAGTTCTGTAACTTTATCAATCCGTAATTATCTGTGTATCATTAGTTTTTTTTTTCTATTTTCAGTTGTCAATCAAAAATTAAAATTAAAAAGTGACTTTTTATTTTGTTTTTCATTTTTTAATCTAACACAAAAAAACAAAAACAAAAAAAAAGCCTAGTTTTTTATGTTTCAATTTTAGAAAACAGGCCACGGGACTGAATTTGTTTTGAATATTTTTTAATATTTAATTGTTTACGTGACCCTGAAATGACTTTGTGCTGCACTTCAGGTAGCATGGTGGCACTGGAATCACATACTATAATATTTGCAATATTAGCCCGAATAAAGGACGATATTTTAATCTCGAAGTTATATTCTCAAAACTGGGGGTTAATTTATAATCAAGGAATAGACTTTCTGTTGTCATTACACATCTGTGCCACTAGATGGAGCCGCACTGCAGTAACCAGCTAGAGAACAGCAGGACAGTGAACACATGGAGCAGATCTGATGGAACATGGAGGAATGACGTGAAAGTTTTGTTGCAGTCCAGAATTTTTGTTTTCAGACAGAATTTTTTGCTACCTGAGTTGCTACCTGAACTGTAAAGTTCACGGATTTTTACCGTTCTCCATGTCTGTTTTAGCTTTTCTGTACGTTTTTTTTGTCAATTCTCTTCCGGTTCTGCAGCAGTCAGTAACAGACTTTTCAAAACAAAAGCACGTGAGCAACATGCGTTATCGCGCGATAAAATAAATGTCGGCATACAGTCAGAGTGTTGGGGCATCAGCGTGGCATCATGGAGGCGTCACCATCTACTGCAGGGAGATGAACACCGCTGTGGTCACTGTGAACCTTTGTCCCAAACCGTCACTGCTGCCATCGCAAAAACAACTCTAACATTGAGGGACTTTAAGCAAATTTGTTGGGCTGGTTAGATCCAACTGGAGACACAGTTCTACATCTTCCATCGTGGTTTCCGTCCCACCTCTGGTATCTGACTCTTATTTTGTAGGTGTCTTCCATCCACCGGCGTTCGGATTCTGGGCCTGTTTTTTTTTTTTGGGTCCAGGGCTCAGAGAACAGAGTAAACCTGTAAATGAAGTTAACCAGCACAGGAACAGTTACGACTCAAACAAGGGTGGATTAAGTCAGTAAACTGTCTCTGATGAAATCATTCTCTGAACCGGGCTGAATGCGAAATAGAGAAATGAAATTTTGTTGACGCTATGCAATGATTCCTGTTTCCTCCGAGCCCCTGTGACGTCTCTGTCCATCTTGTTTCCGTGCGTGTCTCAGCATGTGCACGTGTCCTTACAGAGAAACCTCGTCATCTGCATCAGGTATGAAAGAGGGAAGTCGTGAACGTCAATAACCTGTTAGATTTATTTCCAGCAGACTTCAGAAGGAATTTTTCAATGGAGAAAAAAAAACACTTATTTTTTTTAACACCTCCATTATGGAATAAATGAAGTGTAACTGTGGGCAGAGGCTTGAGATTTGATTGCTTTTTAATAACTGTGTATTTAAAGCTGAGTCTGAGCCTTATATTAATATTAAATTAATGGGACATTGGAACATCTTTTACCATCAGGTTTATCAGGTGCTTCGTCAGAAGATGGAAACAGCTGGAAACAAAACCCCCGGAGGAGACGCATAAAAGCACAAAAATAAGAAATGAGTTTTCTTTTTCTATGGATTCCCCGTTATTACGAATGCATCGCAGCTTGTTGGATAATCTCTCTTCACGTCCTCGATGGGATCAGTTATGTGAGCTTCACTGATGCTAACCCGTTTTTGTCACGATTCTTCAATGATTCTTAAAAAAAAACAGTTTATGAAACTTGGGCCAAATATAGCTCATGCAACAAAATTTCCAAGTTAGGTCCAGTTCATGAATGTGTTTGGATTTGAGAAATAGCTTAAAGATTTAGCGAACATTTAGCTGGTTTGGACATCCTGGCTCTCATATTTCTGCAACCTCAGATTTTGTATTTGGATCTTTGCTTCTTTGGGTTCAGGTTGTAAACGTTGTATTCTTTGTGTGTTAAACTTTCTATTGGTCTTTGCTTTCAGTCTCTTCTTGACACCAGATAAAAGAACGCGGAAAACTTTTCAAACGTTAGGACACACAAAGCACTTGCCCGTCCCATAACGGAGCCATAAGTGGAGAAAACAGGCCAGCTTAGACCCAGACTGCTGCCTGAGCTGCCATAAGCTCTCACCAGTCTGTTTGTAAGCTTCAGGCACTTAAAAACACTTCGTTAGGGTTGGGAAAACACATAAAACTTGGATCTGAAAATGATCACAGAAGGTCCTGGCTCAGGACCGGTAACCCCCAGCAACCGAGATGACGGTGTGACATCAGCACAACTGCTGCTTTCCACACTAAATTAGGTCTAAGCTTAAGAAGTTATGCCTTTTCTTGCTGCTAGGACTGGCCAAATATTCATCTTCTGCTAAAACACTGTAACTGAAAGCGTCTAATAACTCTTTCAATCCCCAGATCCTTAAGCTGCTCGGCAGGTTTCTGCCTCCACTCACCTGCTCCGTCTGCTCTTAAAACAAATAAATAAGCAAAGCCGAAACACCTCAGTGGGTATTAAGAGGATTGATTTTTTTTTTTTTTGTAAAACATAATGACCACTGTGGCCACTTAAAACTGCATGCTGCTGGTTTAAGATCAATGAAGTTCTTCAGCCGAACAGTCGGGTCATAATTTAACAGCGAGAAACCAGCGGACGGCGTGAACGCAGAGTTCAAAGCCTCCGCGCTCGTCCCGCGCCCGCGAGAGCGGAGAGACAGTCGATGGAAAGCAATTACTGAAGCATACAGAAAGATAATTTCCTAATCTTCCCCTCCCGCTCTCATCGGGGAGCAGCTCGCCTTGCTTTGCATCCTCTGCTAATGGAGCCTCCATGATAAATTCCCAGTTGGGACTTTGGTTTCATTTCCCCGCTCTTCACCCGGCTCACCCCGACATGAGCTCATTACGGCTCAGGCTGCCAACACGGGCGAAAACGTGTCACTCCGACAGCGAGATGTTTGTCCGTGTTAGTCCGTGGATTTTATGAAACTGCATCAGCAGAGAAGAAAAAGCCTCTGGCAGGTTGAGACTCAATAACGTGATAATTAAAGGGAAGAGCAGCGAACCCTGATGACTGGATCTGAGCCGACACCTTTAAACCGCCTGAATTTATCAAATACCGTCTCTTTATTACACTTTGACTCGGCTTCAGCTTGACAGTTTGCTCCTGGATCCTGGTGAATTTAAAGTTTGATCAAATATCCTGAATCATGAATGATTCAGTGATTCAAAAAAAAAATGGCAGTAATCGCGACAGAGAACGAACCTCCCTCCGGTGTTCATCAAGTTGTTCCTCCGTGTTTTTAATTCAGAAGCGGCGGTAATAAACATGTAGAATCAATTATTTAGAGATGTGCAGCAGGAGCATAAACAAAGTGCTCTCCCACTGATGGCCAACATACTGAGATATTCAATTACCTTGAAACAGTTGATTAAAAAAGCAGAGAGGTCCAGCAGAGTGTACGGTTGAAGAGGAGATTGCTTTTGACCACAGATAAAAAAAAAACAAGCAATTATTTTCAATGTGATATGAAAGAAGGAAAAAAGGTTCAATCTGACAGAATTCAATTACGGGTACCTTGACCGAACTGACAGTAAAATAGCAGTCAGTCCAAACGTTTCTTCTTTCAGCTTTCAAATTTGGTTGCATGTGTTTAAAACTAACCGTTCACCTTAATTGAGCTAATCTGTTAAAATCAAAAGAGATGTTTTTCTGGTCAGTCGCACCAAAGGTAACCGTCGTTGCTCCTCCTCCAGAGAAACGTGTGAAGTCTGCTTTGGCGCTCGGCCAGGAAGCCAGACAGGATAACTTCAAAATAAAACACAGGATGCGACCCGTACACAGACATCATGTCAACATTACGAGGGTTTTGGAACAGATTTGAACCACGTATGAGTAGGGATGGGAATTGATAAGATTTTTCCAATTCCGATTCCATTATCGATACTGTCCACTATGAGAAACCATGAGAGGCCACCAGGATCTACTGGGATTGTTGTCAGGTCAGAGAGGCAGATCTGAAAAGTCATGTGTGAACAAGGAGACCAACAAACCTGACTCAGTTCCTCCAGTTCAGGAGGACCAGGAGTCCAGCAGAGTCCTGTCAGAAGATGGTGGAAGGTTCCCCAAAACATTTGACCCAAGTCATGCAGTTCAGAGGAAATGCTACTGATACTAAGGATATGTATGTTAATTTTTTAACTTTTAACTTCTCTTGGTGGGATCACTTAAGTTATCTGATTCGTCAGAAGGCAAACGAGTCATTCCACTGCTTTTTAGAGCACCGAGAACACCTTAGATCAGTTCCCAATCAAAAAAAATGATTCACACCGCCACCAAATCATCTATTAGCTAGTAAAGAGTAAATATTGTCACTGTTCTGAAGATACAGGGAAACCAAAACAAGAAAAATGAAATGAAAGTAAAAGCCAAAAGGCAACTCAAGGATTAACCGAACTAAGAGTTTACTGGCTGAATTTTAGGAATGAGAAAGGTAGGAATGAGCCAGAAGACACTCAGGAGATAATACGCCCACCTGGGAAAGTTCTTTCAGTATAAAAGAGGAAAAAGGCTAAACAGAAGCCTGGAGTCAGTCCAGCAAACGAGCCAAGACAGAGACTAAACAGGACTCAGATGAACCCAGGACCCAGGAGCTTTGTTCTTTTGAGCCTCTGGTCATTTCTACGATGATAAGTAATCACAATAACAGTGTAGATAAGTCTGGAAACACAGAAGAACAATATAACCGCTAAAAAACATGAATGTAACTGTTTGATGAGTAAAACTAAACAGTTGTTCCACGAGAGTAGACATCTGAAGAGCTAGACTTGACCAGTAGAAGTGCAGAACATTAACTAACGATCTAGAAACAGCAACTAGAAAAGCACTCGGAGAACGCAGACCTCTGCCAAGCAGGACAATTCCCCCATATAGCGATTTGCAGATTGCTATAAAAACTGCGTTCTGGATCAGATCTGGATCAGCCTTTGAAATTTGATAGAGGTTCCCATTGTCAATCCCTGAGTCAAATTTCTTGAGTTTTGGGCAAT
The DNA here is from genome assembly GCA_018398805.1 of Hirundichthys speculiger. Taxonomy (NCBI): domain Eukaryota; kingdom Metazoa; phylum Chordata; class Actinopteri; order Beloniformes; family Exocoetidae; genus Hirundichthys; species Hirundichthys speculiger. The sequence continues at coordinate 113,469 of JAGFBZ010000276.1, read as the reverse complement.
AATTAACGGAGATATTGAGAAACAAAATTTTCATCCCCATTTACCGCAATGTTATAGAAAATTTGAAAGTGATCCAGAATTTAGGATTTCTTCCAGATTACAGCCAAAATGAAATCAGTTCTTCCTTTTCACATTTCTGACAACTCCTGAAAATTTCATCAAAATCCATCCACAACTTTTTGAGTTATCTTAACAAAGACAGACAGACAAACGCCGGCAAAAACATAACCTCCTTGGCGAAGGTAATTAATACCATTTAATTCGACTTTTTGTTTGGTTTGATTACCATAATAACTGGCGTGAAAGGACGCTGAACTTAGCCTCAAGAGGAAACAGCTAAATAAGGGGGTGAAAGCTGAGCAGAAGGAGCCATTCATAAATGTTTGACAGTAAAACACGCTATTACAAGTGATTGATGGCGACTTTTATTGGCTTTTACTTTAACGGTGACAGCTGTAGTTCTGTGTTACAGTAATGCCATGTAACTGTCGATAAACTGATCAGGGTTGATGCCGTCTCCATCCCTCAGTGTCAGACACACACTTTGATATTGTAAGGCGACGGCCGGGTCCAGGAACAAGAATTTTTATGAACAAGCTTTCTGAAGAAAACACTGTGTTCAGTATATTCGAAGAGTGAAGTTTCTCATGAAGAATGACAACATAATGGCGAACGGAACTGGGCTGAAATGCCGCCGCAGTTTTGCTTCTCCATCATAATTGAAGCCCAAACGCCTCCATTTTCCACTTCAGTTTCTCTTCGTCTCTGACCTCTCCTCCCCTCTCCTCCCTCCATCCACAGAAGACAGCTATTAAAGCGTTTTGATTCGCGGTCTGACAGACATCATTATCACATCAAAGTAAGGAGGGCATTAAGGATGTCGGCGCAGCTTTGCTTCACCATCAGCTTGACGTACAACGCAGAATTAGAAAAAAAATTTGACAGGCTTTAGAAAAATGCAAAATGAAATAATAATAATAATAATAATGATTTCAACAAGATGGACCCAAGATATAAAGACTATGATTTGGAACAAAATGAGTGTGAGTTTTAAGGAATTTGTAGGAATTTCAGTGTGGAAAGGGCAAGAGGACTGTACTTCCATGTGTTGAACACCGGGGGAATATTGTCTGTTTTATATTGATTTATGGCGTACATATGGAAACAAGGGGCCCGATCTTTCACCAGATCTCCTAAAGCTGCTGTTTAGGGATAGCGGGTAGCAGGAGGGGCGTTCCCCCGCAGAAAACGTAATCTCCCACCTTTCTAAACCCGCTATCCCACCTGCGCTACCCGCTACATTATACACAGGAGTGGTTAGGGCGTTCCACCTGTTAAACCAATCAGTGCGTCAGTAGCCATTGCCTTTAAGAGCAGGTTGCGTGACCCGCAAGCCGCTACCCGCAACCCGGGTGAAGATACTGAGTTTGTGGAAAAGACACGCCCATTGCCACACCTACAATGCGAGTAAGGGAGTTGGCATAACGGGTAGCGGCTTTATCAATCAATCAATCAATCTTTATTTGTAGAGCACTTTTCATGCAAGGACATGCAATACAAAGTGCTTTACAGAATTAAAAACAATTATCACAAAAAAAAAAAACGTTACGAAGAAAGCCCCTCCCTCCCACCCTCCATACTATACAAACACACAATCACACCCAATAAGAAGACATGGCATGGCACTGAGGATCAAGGAAACACCACCTTTGGGGCCGTCCACACTGGAAGGACCCGCAGGCATTATGGGAGCAGAAGGTTGCATTAGCAGTTAGCGGAGGTTTCTAAACCCACAATTTGCGGGTAGCAGTTAGTGGGTAGCAGCTAGCAGGAAGTGTACGATCGGGGCCTAGGCGTTAAGATGACTGAAATAACCACATGACCAAGGGGATGAGTTTGAGAAACATTTCTTATGTACTAAAGTACTTAACTACATTCACAAGTGCCACATAAACATTTTTTGTGTTACAGCAAGCCTTATGTTAACTTTGACCAGAGGCAGCATCCACACTTTTGAGCATCTGAGATGGACTAAGGTCATTTTCATGTGTTGATGCGCACCACATTAAATTGTTGATTTTCAGTTAGCTCAGTTCGTCATGTGGCAGCGGCCAGTGCCATCATTGGTCCAACAGCTGTCTTGGCAGGGCATTGTGTTTCAATGACGTCCAGCCTGAAGGACAGAGCTGAGAAGCGTGGTGACACCACAACCAGGCCAGCTGACAGTCTTGTCTGGGCCCGGGACAAGATAATGTTAGATGGGCCCTCCCCTACACCACCGCCGTTTTTTTTTTTTTTGTCACTAAACATCACCAGTTATGTTTGATATATTGTGATGTGTAATGCAATAAATAAGGTATTGTATATGAGGAGAAAATCTTAGCTCTCCATGGCAGCTGAAGTTTTAGTTAAATATGAAAGGACCTGCTAATATTATTAAGATTTATGCATACACATTTTCTAATTCTTATACATGCAGGAAAAATAGACCAGGGAAGAATACATTACATTGCCCTAGGCAAGTGTGAGCATGGGGGCCCTCCCGGCCCAAAAACACCAAGAAAATCATTCAATCCAAAAAATCTTTTATTTTAAATAACACAAGTGCACAATAATGTAAGAACACTTGCAGTTGTGGTTGTTGTTGTGGACACAGTTATTTGAGAATTCAAGATCTGAGATGTACACTTATCACCTAGATTCTGGGCAAAGTCTGTGTTACCTTCTCTTGATGAAGTGCTGGGAGTGGAGGCCACTTGATGTTCAAGTCTCTCCCGAGTCTCTTCCCGTGTCTTCATCTTCAATATGAGAAGTTGATGGTGTATTTAAATATAACAATGTTGCTGAGATTAAAAGTGATCACTACAAACAGCTCAGGGAGATAAATTCACTTTACCATCAGCAGTGGGAGCATCCTTTGGAGGAAGAGGTTCCATGAATTTAAGCAGAGAACCTTGAAGGAGTAAAAAGATCTGGTTAGTTTTCTGATTTGTATGTTTAGTACATTGATTTAGCCTAGCTATAGAGTAGTCTGTAACAGACAACAGATTTAAGCATTCTGCTTGAAAATTAGACAGCTGATGCTTTAAAAACAGTGAACAACCAGAGCACATAAGTGGGAGTTTTGTTGTAAAAACAGGTGTTTTCAGTAGTAACAAGAGTAATAAAAGAGTTGTTAAAACACCACTGCTTCATTTATGCAGTTTAAATGAATATTTTGCATTAGTTAAAACATGGCAGCAGCCAGCAGCAACACTATTTGTTACTACACAGCTATGTTTTGTTGTTAACAGTGGTGTTTCCAGAGGTAATAACGTTAGGTAATATATGCAGAGAGAGAGAAACTGTTCGCATTCGTTAGCATTTGCCAGCCAGCGAGCTAGCGAAAATAGACCTCATCCTCACGCATAGCCTAGCTTTTTTTTTTCTTTTGGCCTAATAGCTGCACTTGTACAACACTGAAGACTCAAACTCCTAATTTATCAAATGAACTGTCACTTACCGGTGTCTTGCTTTTTCTTTGCCGCTTCTTGCTTTTTCTTCTTCCGTTTTTCATAACCGGAAGGATAACTTCGTTTCATTTTTCCTTTAAATTTTTCCGCTAAATACACTTTTGCTGGCAGAAGTCCAAAGCCAAAATTGGTTGAGGGGACGGGGCCGCACCCCGGGTTGAGGGGGTACTCCGAGGGCGATCTGTCGCTGCATTTACCTTTCACCACAGGGGGACAGACGGTGTGTCGTTGCATTTAGTTCCTAATCATTCGTTGTCTGGGGGCCCCCCGATTGGTCGGGAGATGAACCACAAGTGCGGGGCCCCGCCCCACATTGAGGGGGGCCTCCGAGGGCGATCTGTCGCTGCATTTTCCTTTCACCACAAATAAGACTATTCTGACATTTTTTTAAATTCCACAATTTAATGAGGGCCCAGTTGTGGGCCCCCCTCTCCCTGGGCCCGGGACAGCAGACCCGTTTGTCCCCCCCTATCGACGGGCCTGACCACAACTACCATGTTATTGTTTGTACCACTCTAGATGCGCTAAGCAAATTGTAGACGAAGCGTCTGGAAGTTGTTTGTCTGCAACTGCTAGCGTTACTTTCTTTTGTCATGTTTACGTGGTCCTTCACAGCTGATAACGCACCATCCAGCGGATGAAGGAAGCCTCTTTAGCTCGAACATGTGTTGTGAACCCTGTAGTTGGGTTAGCCTGAAGTCGTTAAGCTTTCACACCGCCAACGAATTGCACCGGAGTTCGCCAACAGCCGTACGGAGACAACTTCTTCCGGCCTAACCTAAATAGTGTCCGTTTGAAAATGACCTCAGTGTCTCGAAGTCAGAAAAAATCTGTCGACCAGATCTTTTTTTTTAAAACCAACTGATGGCATTTTTCCCAGAGAAAAGACCAAAAGGACCTTGTTGACTTTTATCACCAACAAGACCACAAGCACAGTCTACTATGGAGTACCAACACTTTGGCAGAGATTATTTACTGAGCATGTTTAATGTGGGAAAAATACTGAGATTGCATACTGCCTTTTGTGAGCTGCAGCTTTTGATGGCAATTAGTCACGACATAATTATAAAATTCACAAAAAAACTGAAATAAAGTCCTCTTGAAATTAATGGGGTTTGGCTGAAATCAGTGAAAAACCAAGCCCTCTTTGAAACTCTGTATCGCTGGCAAAGTTTATCGTGGAGGCATCATTCAAAGTTTAAACGGGTCAAGAGACTTTGAACTACATTATTCTGAATATGTGTTTTAATAGTGCTTATGGCCTTTGAGAAATTGCAGTTCAAGTCTCTCTTTTCTAGACTTTTTCCACCTTAACCTTCAGTCTGGTTGACGATCTCATCCACTGTCAGTCTCTGGATGCTGCTTTCAGCCAATGCGATTACCAAAGACCTGCATCCCACAGATTTCTAACGTATGAATCTCTAAAACTCATCTTCATCGCCCTTAATGAGATGCATTAGAGGTTTTTGAAAAACCTGGTGAAATATAGAAAGGAGCAGTTTTCTGACCTGCTGTTCCCACATTTTTCACAACAGGAAATCAAAAAGGACGATGCTGTGTTCCTACGGTAACAAAATGACTGTGATTTGATAGACCATCGTCAAACAGGAAGGCCGAGCTCGATGTCTCAGTCTGTGGTTGTGACGTCACTTCCAACATGAACGGGCAGCTGACTGGCACCGATTCAACATTTCTTTGGGTTCTTTTGATAAAATTCTGGCGTGATTATTGTTTTTTTGACTGCTGGGCATTTGAAGTGTTTGTACATTGAGTGTCCTGTATATCCTTGTGTGTGTGAGAGACAGAAAGGTTGTGAGTTACAAACTCCATTATCACTGATAATGTCTGAGGTGAGAAGGAAATAACTGCTGTCCCCATGGTAACCACTGAGCCACACACACACACACACACACACACACACACACTCACCCTCTGCAAGGTTAGTCAAACTACTGCATGGTCTTTGGTAAAGCCAGTTAGAAGGACCCATGACCAGTTACAGTTGAAAAAGGTTAATCTGGACATTACAAACTGAAGTGCATTTCTCCTCCAGAAGCTTCAGCTGCAGTTCAACTTCACTCCAGACGACAAAAAGCCTCGCTTTTTCAAATTCAAAATAACACCTCTCAAAAATTTGAGAGGTGTTACACTCCAGGCACATCATGCAAACGTTGTGACACTCCTTAGTATTACTCTTTAAATGAGATGTATTTTGGTTCTTTTTCCAAAGTGAACTGGAGGATCACCAAAGGCACACCTCAAACACACTGCTTCATCATGTGACCATCCATCCATCCATCCATCCATTAAATTCTGCCTAATCCGAACTTGGGTTGCGGGGGGGGGCAGCAGTCTAAGCAAAGAGGCCCAGACCTCCTCCTCCCCAGTCACTTCCTTTGGAGGAACACTGAGGCATTCCCGGGACACAGATATAAGGCCACCAGATTGAACATACCACCAGATTAGTTATAAACTGGCTTCAGGACAACAAAATCAATATTTTAGAGTGGTCATCAAAAAGCCCTGATCTTAGTTTTGTAGAACATTTGTGGACGGAGCAGAACATCTGTGTGTGTGTGCAAGAAGAAGAATGGATATTTTATAGATTTTTAATAGTATTTTAAATTTTTGTTTAATTCTGTGCCTTTTCTTTGGTAGGTACTTGTCTTTTGGACTTCACACCTCTACAGAGGTTTATTCTGTATTCCGGATCGCATATTCATTATGTTCTCAGCTAATGCTGCCAGTCCATCCCATCACCATTATCCCTAACAGAACCAAACTAAATACTTTACTTCCAACAGAAAACTGGCAACATTTGAGCAGAAAACTAATTCAACATTTTCAAACCGTCTGACACGTTAATTGGAAAAAGCAAAAACGGGAGACACTGTAAGTAAAAAGAGCATTCACAACAGAAGAAAAACTGGGCCCGTGACTCTTGTTTCTCAGATCAAATGAAGTGTTAACCAGCAGCCTACATGACAACCAGACGTTCTGAGGTGGCTTCATGCTGTGTTTCTGCAGGTAAACAGCCACTGGTGATGACTTCTGGGCTACAATGACAGAAAAGAGAGACTGTGGAATGAAAATGAAACTTCTGGATTCACACTGAGTCCCACAAGAGGGACACTCCATCTCCAGCGCCTGCTCCCACAGATCGGCGTGTGATTATTTGCAAGCTGGTNTCTCTCTTTTCTAGACTTTTTCCACCTTAACCTTCAGTCTGGTTGACGATCTCATCCACTGTCAGTCTCTGGATGCTGCTTTCAGCCAATGCGATTACCAAAGACCTGCATCCCACAGATTTCTAACGTATGAATCTCTAAAACTCATCTTCATCGCCCTTAATGAGATGCATTAGAGGTTTTTGAAAAACCTGGTGAAATATAGAAAGGAGCAGTTTTCTGACCTGCTGTTCCCACATTTTTCACAACAGGAAATCAAAAAGGACGATGCTGTGTTCCTACGGTAACAAAATGACTGTGATTTGATAGACCATCGTCAAACAGGAAGGCCGAGCTCGATGTCTCAGTCTGTGGTTGTGACGTCACTTCCAACATGAACGGGCAGCTGACTGGCACCGATTCAACATTTCTTTGGGTTCTTTTGATAAAATTCTGGCGTGATTATTGTTTTTTTGACTGCTGGGCATTTGAAGTGTTTGTACATTGAGTGTCCTGTATATCCTTGTGTGTGTGAGAGACAGAAAGGTTGTGAGTTACAAACTCCATTATCACTGATAATGTCTGAGGTGAGAAGGAAATAACTGCTGTCCCCATGGTAACCACTGAGCCACACACACACACACACACACACACACACACACTCACCCTCTGCAAGGTTAGTCAAACTACTGCATGGTCTTTGGTAAAGCCAGTTAGAAGGACCCATGACCAGTTACAGTTGAAAAAGGTTAATCTGGACATTACAAACTGAAGTGCATTTCTCCTCCAGAAGCTTCAGCTGCAGTTCAACTTCACTCCAGATGACAAAAAGCCTCGCTTTTTCAAATTCAAAATAACACCTCTCAAAAATTTGAGAGGTGTTACACTCCAGGCACATCATGCAAACGTTGTGACACTCCTTAGTATTACTCTTTAAATGAGATGTATTTTGGTTCTTTTTCCAAAGTGAACTGGAGGATCACCAAAGGCACACCTCAAACACACTGCTTCATCATGTGACCATCCATCCATCCATCCATCCATTAAATTCTGCTGCCTAATCCGAACTTGGGTTGCGGGGGGGGGCAGCAGTCTAAGCAAAGAGGCCCAGACCTCCTCCTCCCCAGTCACTTCCTTTGGAGGAACACTGAGGCATTCCCGGGACACAGATATAAGGCCACCAGATTGAACATACCACCAGATTAGTTATAAACTGGCTTCAGGACAACAAAATCAATATTTTAGAGTGGTCATCAAAAAGCCCTGATCTTAGTTTTGTAGAACATTTGTGGACGGAGCAGAACATCTGTGTGTGTGTGCAAGAAGAAGAATGGATATTTTATAGATTTTTAATAGTATTTTAAATTTTTGTTTAATTCTGTGCCTTTTCTTTGGTAGGTACTTGTCTTTTGGACTTCACACCTCTACAGAGGTTTATTCTGTATTCCGGATCGCATATTCATTATGTTCTCAGCTAATGCTGCCAGTCCATCCCATCACCATTATCCCTAACAGAACCAAACTAAATACTTTACTTCCAACAGAAAACTGGCAACATTTGAGCAGAAAACTAATTCAACATTTTCAAACCGTCTGACACGTTAATTGGAAAAAGCAAAAACGGGAGACACTGTAAGTAAAAAGAGCATTCACAACAGAAGAAAAACTGGGCCCGTGACTCTTGTTTCTCAGATCAAATGAAGTGTTAACCAGCAGCCTACATGACAACCAGACGTTCTGAGGTGGCTTCATGCTGTGTTTCTGCTGCAGGTAAACAGCCACTGGTGATGACTTCTGGGCTACAATGACAGAAAAGAGAGACTGTGGAATGAAAATGAAACTTCTGGATTCACACTGAGTCCCACAAGAGGGACACTCCATCTCCAGCGCCTGCTCCCACAGATCGGCGTGTGATTATTTGCAAGCTGGTGTGATGAAAGTCTCCTCTATGCTGCAGCCCCCTGTGACCCCCGGGGACATGTGGATGCCATGTCTTCCACAGGCATTATCTTTGTTGTCAAGGTTGATGTGTTGCAGGATGAATCCAGTTTCCTTCCTTCTCCTTCTCCTCCAGCCCCTCGTCTACTTTCCTTATATGTGTTAATTTTTCAGACACAACCACATGAATCACTGAAGCGCTGACTAAGGAACCATACTGTGGTATCTCCCAGCATGTTATATCTGTGTTTTCATATTCAGTTGGTCTCTTAAAGCTCAAACAATTAGTATATTGGTTTAAAATCTCTAGTGTTGACTGTAGGGTGCAGTGACATCTAGAGGCATGAACTGTAAACTGCAACCAACCCACCAAAGACCCGACGTTCATGGACGTCTTTTTTTAAGGCTAAATAAGGTTGACCCATCGTGGTCATTATTTAGTCCAAAATAAGACTCTGAAAACCGTCTTTGTTTCATTATTGTTTCCTGGTCCAGACCATCCTATGTGCTCTATGCAGGTAACTGATCCCTCAGCACCACCACCAGCAGGTGGTGCTCTCGAGCATTGCTGGATCTTCAGACTGGTCACACTTGGAAGTTCCTCTTGGTTGATTTGTTCCCTCATAGGCTGTTACACACTCTGCTCTTGGAGTGATATTTGTCGGCTGACGATGTTCTACGTGTCCCTCTGTTCCTTCACAGTCTGTCTGACTGTCGACCACCGAAGTCTGAACTTTTTCAGAGGCGGTTCTGTAACCTTGTTCCAAAGTGACGAGCATCGACGGCTCTTCTTCTGAGGTGCTCAGAAGTCTTTGACGGTCATATAATTGAGCACTTTCCCAATCACGCTCTCTGAATAAAGCAGGGCGCCCACTTGTACTTCATCTGTCATCAGATTGATAATTAATTCTGCCTTCAAGTGCACTGTGAATTCAGGAAGCTTCTGTTCTTTTCCTGCACTCAGCCTGGCAAAATTGGATCATTTTTCACAAGTAAATGAACAAAATAATCTTTTTTTCTTTTGCTTTTGAATGTTTCTCCTTTTTATCAAGCATCAGTGGTCGCAGTCAAATTCACATCAATGCATCCTCTACAGCCCATTCACATGTAAACATTGATTTATTTGTGTGCATGCATTCAATTATCTTGCTCTGGCAGAGAGCGTCCTAAACCGATTTGGGAACTGGCTGAAAAGAGAGACGGGACAAAGATCTGCAAAATCAAATGTGACACACAAACAAACCACAGTGGACTGCAACCCTGGCACCACACCTCAGTAATGTCTGGCTTCTGTCAAACATCTGGATGTGTGCGGGTAAGCAAAGGTCAATTCACACAATAAATGACCACGAAGATGGAAGTATTTGTATCTATTTGCTTTAAATCACCACCTCTCTCCCTCCAGCTCCATCTCTACCAAAGATCTCGATCGACAGTTGTTGAAGGCTGGAATGACTCACTGTTAGTTCCAGCGCAGGGCACAAGAAAACTGGTTTGACATTTTCGAGCACCAGGGCTGATGATACATTCACTGTTGAGCAGTAAGTCATGTCCTTAAAGATCTTCCTGTAGAAAGGATCAGGCCCACTTTGGTACTCCCAGACTGGACCCCCTTTTGTCCTTAGAGTTGCTTTAAACCTTTGCGGCACAGATTTACCAAAGTGCTGGGAACATCTCTCAGAGATCTTGGTTCATGTTGACAAGCCTGCACATCCGTGAATCCAAAGGTGCTCTGCTGGTTTGAGAGCTGCTGAATGTTGAGGACCTCACTCACGTGTTCAAGAAGCCCATTTGAGAACATCTGGGCCCTGATCGTACCCTTCGCCTTACCCATTAACACAAGCCGCTACCCTCAAATTGCGTGTATAGGAACCTCCGCTAACCGCCAATGCCATCTTCTGCCCACTACAGCCGTTACACATTTTTGCCAACTCTTTTACTCACTTTGTAGGTGTGGCACTGGGCGTGTCTTCTGCCCTTTCCTCAAACTTGGTATTGTACCATCGCAGCTTTAGAAAAAGCATTACAGGTGGTCCGACCACCCGCAACCCATGTTGGCTTGTACAAGAGCGCGTCCACCTGGTCACATGTGGACGTGCACAAACAGCTCTACCTCTGGAATTAACTCTTCTATAAAAAGCGTGATTTGGTCTCAGTTGAACCCCTGAGAAAATGGCAGAGATCGTCTTAAACGACTTGCTCACCAGTCAAACCATAGATGACCAGAACCTGTTTACTGGGAGGACACCAACTATCTGGGACTTTCAGGTAGCCGATAGGAATTGGAGAGAAGCAGTGTGCTCCTTCTCTCTCCATTACGGGTTTGGTAAAGTGTATCAAGTAAAGCACATCCTGCTCTTAAAGGCAATGGCTGCTGACGCACTGATTGGTTTAACAAGTGAAACGCCCTAACCACTCCTATGTATAATGTAGCGGGTAGCGCAGGTGGGAAAGACGATATAACAAGGGTGGAAGATCGGGGAACGCCTCTCCCGCCACACATTATCCCTAAATAGCTGCTATAGGAGATCTGGCCAAAGATCGGGCCCTTGATCTCTGTGGTGTGGTGCGTTACGCTTTTTGTTTATCTTGTTTTTCAACAAAGAAGCATGGAAGTTGGAATCTCCGATCTGTGGATGCGCTGCAATTCATAAGCACAACCTGCACTGAGCAAGAAAGCATCGAGGTTTCTGGAACCGAATACCTTCAACTTCAAGCCCTTGTTACTGTGAGTTCAAAGCATCGTTTAAATCATAGCAGCTCTACCTCGTCTGTGTGCAGTGTCTTTAAACTTTATTATTACCCTCCGCCAAGGAGGTTATGTTTTCGCCGGCGTTTGTCTGTCTGTGTTCAAGATAACTCAAAAAGTTATGAATGTATTTTGATGAAATTTTCAGGAGTTGTCAGAAATGTGAAAAGGAAGAACTGATTTCATTTTGGGTGTGATCCAGAAGAAATCCCGGATTCTGGATCACTTTCAAATTTTCGATAACATTGCGGTCAATGGGGCCGAAAATTTTGTTTCTCAATATCTCCGTTAGTTATTGCCCAAAACTCATGAAATTTGACTCAGGGATTGACAATGGGAACCTCTATCAAATTTCAAAGGCTAATCCAGATCTGATCCAGAATCGTAATCTGTAAATCGCTATATGGGGGAATTGTTGCACTTGGCGGAGGTCTGCTCTCTCCGAGTGCTTTTCTAGTTTTTAATGTTACTGTGCTGCTCCCCCTTGTCCATGTCTTCCTTGTGAGATATCTTTGATCTCAATAGGACTAACCCAGTTATATAAAGGCTAAATATATGAAATAAAAATCGTGGCTGAAGTAGCCATCAGTATGTTGTGGTCAAGAAGGGAGGGATATGGTCACAGGAGGATATTCCCACACCATGATGCTACCACCACCAATGATGGAGGCTTTTATGTTGTTTATGCTCTATTCTGACCCTACCTGGTCTCATGGGACCAGCTCACATGTTTCCAGTCTTCTGTTGTCTAATTTTGGTGAGCTCATTTGAACTTTACTCTTGAGTGGTTAATCCCGCAGTCTTGTCCCGCTGTAGCCACAGTTACAAACATCAGCTGGTTAAAAAAAGTGCTGAAACCTTCACAGTTGTTCAAACGGACCATAAACTGTCTTACTATTTCAGTTGGATTTTATATTTGCATTTCCAAGTGTGGCTTCTGTGTACCATGTGAACAAGATGCATAAGAAACAATTTGCAAGAAAATTCAATTCTGTTTTCAACCAACAATAGTTCAAAGGCAACATCAATCCTTTACATGAGATTTAATGTGGGAAATGTGTTTCAAAAGTGTCTGAGACTCTGGCTTTCTTACCACTGAGTTGCATCACTTCTTCTTTTCTTTTTCTTTTTTGACAACAGTCCTAACGTGCCTTAAATCTCAGGAGACGCATTTCAGTTTAAAGTGAACTGCTTCTTCATTTCTTTTGCCCAATAGTTTCAATTCAAGAGGCTCCTTCTGGGATTTTTTTTAAATTCGTGCTTTCAGAGGGTATCAATCTAATCAATCAATCAGGCAACGCCCCCCTTATTAATGATAGCTCACCAGGCAATCTGTGTATTTGACTCATAAGTTGCCATATAAGCATCTCCGTAAAGCATTTACTGTTAATGCTCCCTGCTTTGTGCGCCACTATATTGCAAACGTAGAAATAATGTTATATCTAAATCTTCATATAAAGCTCTGCCTCGATAAAGTGGAAGAAGCGAAGCCCCCAAACCATAAAACAATGTTCTAGCCAGTCTGTGTGTTTTATTATCCAGAAATTCCCTACCCCACCTTTGAGTTAAAATTTTAACGTTTTGGATGCCATAACTGCCATAACTCTGTTGGCAAAGCCATCCAATATATTTGCTGTCAGTATTTACTTGTCCAAATGATCATTTTTATATAAAAACTAACTCCAACATGAATCACTTTTATTTACAGTAATTGAGTAGAAATTACTTACCCTACCTTTAAAGTCTACACTTGTACAAGACCCAGTGCATAGGAGCACGTGTAGCCTAACGTCTAAAATGACGTACGTTGATATGTGTGTGTGCCAGACTGCAGGTTTCCACACTGAGTAGTGATCCTGCTGAATAAATAAGGCACTTTACACGTGTACTTTCTTGTTGGTCTTTAGTTTACAGGCAGCACCCTGCATGGGCCAACATGGTGTTAAATATTAATAAATGACTGTCTAGGATGAAACACAGCTCTCTGTCTGGTAAAGAAACTACTGAGACTCTCAAACTGTACCTGTATTAAGTTTGAGCAAACATGCAGGAAAAGAGACCTCTAGTGGTTGTTTTTGAGTAGCTGAGATCAAGCTAACCCTTCTGGCTAACCCTCTTGCCCCACTCCTCACCTCCTCCGCCGTCCTTCTCCTCTTCCTCGATGCTGTTTTTGATGCTGTCGTACTCCTCGTCTATGTTCTGGTTGCCTCGGATCTGGCTGAGCACGCGCCGGGCCTTCTGGGTCAGCCCGTGCTGGATCAGCCAGCGAGGGCTCTCTGGCAGGAAGAGGAACCCCAGGAACTGGAGCATAGCGGGAAACACCGACAGGCCCAACATGTACCTGGAGGCGGCGGGGAGAAGGAGCGCTCAGTGAGACGGAGGCAGTGTCAGACAGTTAAGTTTATATCCACAATTTACCGTTAGCTTCATAATTATGAGATAACTTGTTGCTGTCAGTGACTTTTGTATGCAGACCAACCAAATAAATACAGTACAAATGTACCCTTTTCAATCTTACCTTTCCAGCTGTGTTCACAGCAGTTGGTTTTAGGAGGTGGAGTCAAACACTTGACCACACCCCCCACTCGGGGTCCTGAATGCCACTTAATGGACATGGGAGCTTCAGCAGAAGATTACAACCAATATTTAATGCTTTTTTTTTTTATTGCATGACATATATGACTCAGAGGAAGAGTTAATAACACCCTCAGACTGTATAAGTAGAACTGGACAAACGAGGAGTGTTGAATTGGCTATCCATCCTTCACAGGCACACGTTGCAGTCGGGGCAGCAAATCATGGGTCCGAGCATACTTCTGAGATGAAGGGTCCTGAAGTGACCCTCTGCGGCTCCTTCAGCCAAGCTGGTGGACCTGTAGGGCTGCCAGTAGGACATCTGCAGCAGGACACCTGCAGCAGGACACCTGCAGCAGGATATATGCAGCAGGATGCCTGTAGCAGGACACCTGCAGCAGGACATATGCAGCAGGACATCTGTAGCAGGACACCTGCAGCAGGACATCTGCAGCAGGACTTATGCAGTAGGACATCTGTAGCAGGACACCTGCAGCAGGACATCTGCAGCAAGACACCTGCAGCAGGATGCCTGTAGCAGGACACCTGCAGCAGGACACCTGCAGCAAGACATATGCAGCAGGATGCCTGTAGCAGGACACCTGCAGCAGGACATATGCAGCAGGACATCTGTAGCAGGACACCTGCAGCAGGACACCTGCAGCAGGACACCTGCAGCAGGACATCTGCAGCAGGACATATGCAGTAGGACATCTGTAGCAGGACACCTGCAGCAGGACATCTGCAGCAAGACACCTGCAGCAGGACACCTGTAGCAGGACACCTGCAGCAGGACATAGGCAGCAGGACACCTACACCAGATCACCTGCGGCAGGACATATGCAGCAGGACACCTGCAGCAGGACATCTGCAGTCTCGTCCTCAGACCCTTCCAGGCCAACCCACAGGCGGTCTCGGCAATCTGTCACTACAGCAGGGGAAGGTACCGTGAAAATGGCAGCACCGGTAGAAACCGGTCGTTACAGCTACGTTTGGGGCTCTTGCGACGTACTACACTTCAGGTTTTGAAAGTGACTATCCAAAACTTCCACTGATTCCAAAGGCACTGATTTAGCACCAGGGTAAGGACGAAATAGGAGAGAAAATCAACCAGCTGAACCTCACATGAAATTCCAGACTCTGTTTCTGTCAGTTCGGCAAAGAAAACATCGTCACTGACAGCAACAAGAGTGGTGATCCCGTCTGCTTTGCCTGGAATAACTGGACGAAGCCACAGTGGAGAGAAAGACGTGTGTCTGCAAAGCCCCGGATGAATGTGAGTCCTGTGATTTATGCCATAAATGTGTTACCTTATTCAAATTTACCTGATGAGGTACAAATAAGTTCACCCATCAGTGCAACTGTCAGGGCTGTCAAATCTAACTAAGGAGACCAAAGATGACTTTTGTACCAGGCTGTAAGTATGTTTCTTTCTTTTTTTTTTTTTTTTACTACTGTAAAATTGACTTTTTGACATGTGAGTCAATTGTTCTGTTTTGGAGCCGGCATCTGGTGTCAATCAGGAATTGTAATTTTTGTTGCTTCCTGGATTGGAAGTGGGGATGTTGGCGCTCCACCCAACGCCGAACAAGAGAGGTCCACACGCACGTGACCAGATGAATGTGCCTGATACCGAACAAGGGAGGCGTGCACACCAAGCAGGAGACGTGCTCTTGGTCTGGAGACCAGCAGGAGAGCAAATGACTTGTTGATCTGTGCTCGTCTTAATCACAGCTATGCTATGCTGCTATAGGCCTACACTGCAGGGGGACGCAAACATGATCTGCTGAGCGGTGTCTCCATTGCTCCTCTCTCTTTCCTCCTCCCTTCTTTCTCCTCCAGCTTAATCCATAATTAATTAGGAGCACCTCGTTACTGTAACTGTGCTCCATTTTCTTTCCTGTAGTTTGTTGTGCTGTTTTCCCCTTCTTTTTTCTCTTTTCTTTCTGTATGTTTGCAGGCCAGAGTTTCCTGAGTTTCATGCTGACTTGCAGTTCCCTCCTCTGTCCATCCCAGCGTTTACCTCCACCTGTGTGACCGGTGATCTAGTCCTCTGACCATCTCACCTCAGTGCTGCTACCTGCATCTGTTTATGTAGTCATTTCATTCAGTCATTTGTGTCTCTCCTCTCTCTGTCCTCCATCCTCTCTCTGTCCTGTCTTACCTTTCTTTTTCTTTCTTTACCCAGCTGGTCTTCATCAGGAAGGTCCCCCCATATGATCCAGGTCCTGCTCAAGGTTTCTTCCTCTTAAAGTGGAGTTTTTCCTTGCCACTTTTTGATTTAAAAGTTTTTTTCTCCCTCTGTGGGAGTTTTTTTTTTTTACCTGCCATTATCCTTGATTAGGATTCAATATTATATTTTTAGTTAATGATATTTGCTCGGGGTTCATGATCTGGGTCTATGGAAAGCGACCCAGAGTCAATTGACATTGTAACAGATGCTATACAAATAAAATTGAATTGAATTGAATTGAATTGAATTGAATTGAATTGATTTGAGACCAACTGAGGAACTCGAAAAAGAAGTGGAAAACAACTTGTAAGCCAATGGGAAAAAAATAACAATTTTTGGGAATAAATTTGATGGGGAAAGAGTTGATCTGCCAACTCTCACTTAATTTAAAGTGTGCAAGTCTTCATAATGCATTAATCCTCTGAACAGCTAAAATGAACTGGTGCTCCGCCAGCCGTTGTGAATCGTGGCCATTCGAATCGATAAACCTAGCTGCCCAAATGATGTCTTTGGAGCTGTTTGGAAGCTCAGCTCCGTTAGAGACAGGCTTCGAGTCTGCTGGCGCTGGGCCAATTTACACACAGCAAATCGAGTTAGAAGGAAGTCAGACACAAGAATGACAGGAAATTTCAAAATAAAACACCATGAGCGGACTCTGGCCCGTCTACGAACAGTTCATTAACCCACGGAGACTGTGTGTGCCAATAATTCAGGGGGTTTAAAAGAGATTTGAACCATGTAGGAGGAGAGGATCACTTTAGGAGCTGAAACTCACATTTTATTCAACACCACTCATTGTTTTCAAGTGTATAACTGTAGAAATAACAAGATACAGCAAGACATACGTCTTTAAAGGAGCGACTCTCATGAGATGTCGGAACCTTTGGGTAAAGTCATAATCTCGCGAATCCGGCTCAGCGGGTAGCACTTTCAGGCACGAGATCGCGCCGAGGACGGAGCTAAACCACAAATCCAGACCACGGTGCTTCTGCTGGCTGTTCAATGTGAGCATGAAAGCTTTGAAACCGGCTGTCTGTGAAAGCAAACAGAGGAAATCTGGACACCGGATGTCCCACCAATGAAAACATATCCAGATATTTGAGGGTTTCAGCAAATGTGAAGCTGGGTGACTCTACTTTGATCCGTCTCTGTGATGTCACAGCGTCCTGGAAATTTGAGTGTCTGCACTGACGTGTTGTAGCGATACAGACAGAGTGATACATTCAGGTTTTTGATTTTGTGTCTCCTGAGAAATGAAACAAAAATGTTGTTTTACCCTGATGCTTTTTGTCCCCTTTGAAGTGAACGACATGAAAATACACAACACTGACAAGTGGGCGCAGTTTTCCAATATCAGAGCAGAATAACTTTAGCCAAACAAATCCTTTGATACCCTGATATCATTAAATGAAAGCTGGCTGATGCACTCTTACGCACAATCGATTTAAAAGGTTCTGTAAACAGATCGCTAATGAAAAGCGTTGCGTGCCTGGAATAACAGGGCAAAAGAAAGCTGTAATCACGGCGCGTTTAAAACTGAACATCTATCCATGTGCTCCTCACCTGCTACATCAGTCAGAAAACACTTTTAGCTCAATAAGACTCTCCAAAAGAAGCTATGATCATGAATGAATCATTCCAATCTGGGCCTTTGTGAGTAATCTCTTCAGAAGTGCTGCTAAATGAAATCCTTTCAAAGACGGGACGTTTCTCATCTCTGGAAACTCAATAATCAGACACTCTGGAGGCTGTAAACTCATGTTCAGCATGACGACAGGAGGGGACGCAGACGTAAGCAGAACGTGTGCAGATGATGAAAAGAACGGAAGCACGTTGAAAGTCGTGGTTAGCATCGTGGCTAGTGGTGACATTTTGAATATGCCAGCATTTGAGATAAGAAATCAAAGTGAAGGTAAAATATCTGTCTATATGAGCATCAAAGGGAGGCAGGGATTCTTGCAGCCTTTTAAAAGCCTAAGTATTTACACATTAGTAGCATCTGTACTGATGATGGACGTTGAAACGCCCCTCCTCGGTCCTCCTCATGTTGCTACAGCGGCTCTGGCCCTATGTCCCCCTGCAGAATTGTAATAAGATGCTCAGTCCCATCACGTCGCCTGTCTGAGGCTTAAATGTGGCGGCTGATACGTGTGTCATATTGCCTGCTGTTATCTGTTTTGCGTGCGGCACGTGTAAAACTTGTATCGGGCTGCCTGACCTCCATCCATCACGCTGCAGATAGCTGAAGGCGCCATCGATGAGGCTGGCGGTCAGCTGTCCCCCGGTGATGAAGAGCGTGTTAACGGTCACCAGCTGACCCCGGAGGTGGGGCGGCGAGGCCTCAGCGATGTAGACGGGCACCGTCATGGAGGCGATACCTACGAAGAGGAGGAAGCCACAGTTAGAGTTGATGTTTGCAACGTGACCATGTGTTGTCACTGTCACTCTGATAGAACATTTACACAAAAATAGCTGGTATTATCAGTACGAAGAGCATAAACTTATTCAGGTTATCAATACTTGAATAATCCCTGAAGGAAAATGATATAACATCATGAATTGTGATGGCAAGTATTTAATTATACTTTGACACTGGACGACTGGCCACTGGAGGGAGCCACCAGCAAAGGGAAAGACCGGAAAGATACGTGTCTGCAAACGCCCGGATGTTCCACGTTACTCGGGTAGCGTCTATTTCAGATAACTTAGCTTCATTTTAACATGGTACCTCCTCATTTTCCACGTGCTCCTGTGCGTTCACAGGATACGTCCGTTAGCCCATTTATTTCCATGGGAACCTCCGTAATCTCTGACGTAGTTGCAAAACTCCTCCCAGAGTTTTTTCAGAGTGTGATTTGCCTCATTTGTGTTGAAAAAGCAATGAATTCCAGAGACAAGGTGTACGTTGTGATAGCATCCGGTGCTAGCGAGCACAGCGTGAATAACAACAGGCTTTTGAAGAAAAACAAACTTCTTTCAGTTAACTGACTGTAAAGTGAAATGCTATGGGTGACAAGTGTTAGTTACAAGCTAGAATTACATTTTTTTCACATGGCAGCAACAAGATGGCATTAGCGATGCTAGCACTGTTAGCATTAGGTTGAGCCAACCCATCCACAAAGAACTGCACTTCATTGCGTTGAACACCAGGCTGCACGGAGTTGAACCCACAGCCAATCAGCTGTGCTGGAATTGATTATAACAGTGTCCAATGTGTTCAAATGTGGGTTCAGCTAAACTGCAATTAAATCATAAGAACGCACACAATGACAAGATTATCTCTGCAGAGCCAGTACCGTCTACATGAAAGACTTTTATATGGAAAAGAGATTTTACATCCACCAGAAAAATAGTTATTCACAGCTGTGAATTAAGGACATCTGCTGAGCCCTGTCATTATTAATTGTCATGAATTGTCAAATTTGATAGTTGTCGTCGTCATAGTACAGAAACTGCTTTGGTCGTGGCTTGTGACAGCAGATCTGTCTCTGCTCTTGTCCTCTTAGATCTCAGTTCACCTTTTCACACTACTGACCACAAGACTCTTGGAACTGACCGTTGGTTCAAGTCATGTTGGATCGATTTCAGTTTGTCCATTTAATTGGATATTATGGAGTACGCAGGGTTCTGTTGTTGGACGGAAGTTTTTCTCCTCATACAGTAATTACTAGGACGAGTACATTATCATCACCGAAGGCGACACATGATACAGATGTGGGTGCAGATGTGTTTCTGATGTGTAATGATCCTGCTAAATAAATCTTAGGAAATAGGGGTTTAACACCTGATTAAACGTTTAACCTCAGGGAAGCTAGTGACAGCATGGCTGGTCCAGTGAAGCACTGAAGCTACAGAACAAAATATTGAGAATTAGCGAGAACAAAGCTATTGTTGCTAAAACAGGCTAATATTTGTCTTTATGTGGTGTAATTTATCTTAACAAGGCTCGAGTGAAAAATTGTATTGTGTGCTGTTTTAATTCCGTATAATTATCAAATCCCACACTTTTAAGCAGAATCTAACTAAATTCATACAATGACAGTTTCATGATCTACATAGAAAGTTACCAAAAACAAGCTGAAAACAAGCTTAGTTGTGGTTCAGTGTTTAACCCGTTTAACCCCCAACGACGTAATAAAGTCACTTGATCTCCATCACACTTTTGTTTACATCTGTGGTTTGACCCGCAGCTGAAGTTTGAAAAAACTTTTTAAAAGAACCACTAGAGGTCTCTTTTCCCGTGTGTTTGCTTAAATCTGATTCAGGACCATTTCAACACGAGTCTAAAGCTGGAGTCCCACAGAACAAGGAAAGCGCCATGATCTGGTTTTGGTGTGGCTTCGCTCTGGCAGCAATTCAGAGAGGAGCGGCGGCGAGCGCCACCTGCTCGGCTGGATTCGTGGAGAGACAACAAACTCATCATGTTTTGCTCTTTCTAGAATTATACATTTAAAAAGGCTGAGTGCTGTCAAATGCAATGTGTTTTTGGACTTATACATTGACCCTTTCCTCATACTTCAAATCTCTTCTAAAACCCTCTGAACTGTTAACATACAGTCTCTGCGGTTTAACGTAATGTTGATAGATAGATGATGCAATATTATCACGATATCGCGATATCACGATATATTGTGATATTCTACCAAGTTAATATCAAAATAAAAGTAGCGATGAAAACTCAAGTTGCTGTATATGTTCATCAGATGATATTGATCATTCAGAGGACAAATTGAGTCAAAACTATTTAATTTAAAACAACCTATTTATTGTTCATTATAAGTATTTTTGCACATTTAAATTTTAAACCAGTGGTTCTCAAACTTTTAATACTGCGTACCACCTGAGAAACTGTTCAGCTCTCGGAGTACCACCATGATGACCAATTTTAAAATATAGCCATATATGCCTTCTCAACTAGCTTGAAATACACAGGAGAGATGTTTATTCCTTATTGTGATTATTTATTACCTGAATTGTTACTTTACTGAATCAGACATTTACAACTCAATTCTCACATACTCATACTTTCATACAGAGCAAAATAAACACACTCAAATGTAGTTACATCTGCACTGCAACTGAATATGCAACAAATATTTTTCTAAAAGACAATTTTCATTATCTCAAGCTACACATTTCGTTTGAAACGTTACATTGATAATGCATTCTATGTTTCCGATTTTTTTTTAAAAAGTGAAATTGTGGAAAAAATGTGGAAAGTCATGACATTCCCCGCGTACCACCAGAGACCGCTAACGTACCACTGGTGGTACGCGTACCACAGTTTGCGCACCACTGTTTTAAACAATTTAAATGTGAAAATTAAACAATTTTCCTAAAAAATCTATATAAGGAGCTGAAAATCTATATTATTTTGGGCGGCCGAAAATAATATATGTTATGTTGCCAAATCGATTTTTTTTCACACCCCTATTCTAAACTCAAGTCATTTCTTGTATAACGTAATGATTTGATAAATATGTACCGTCATTTATTTCATGTCGACTCCTAAATCTAACTAGTCAATCTACTTGTGAATTATCTGAAACAGACAGGTTGAAGAAAGCCGATTTCAGTTACTGATGGCCATTTCTTTTGAGTCGTGTATTAAATTAAAAATCATTTATTTAAAAGAATTTTAAGCTCATTTCATTTAGGGAGCAGCGAGGATGCAGCTCATCTCAGAAATGGGCTCAGTGCTCCTCTGATCTGGAAAACATTCAGTCCCAGACACACACACACACACACACATACACAACACACGGCAGGATACACACTGACACACCGGGTCACGTGCACTATCGTGTACTCGCATTAACACAGAGCACGGTGTGTTTGCCCGCGATGACGAGGAGCATCGAGACTGATGCTTTCTGCAGCTGGCTCCAGATAAGCTCTATTAATAGTCTGCCACTGCTTTCTGTACCCCCCCCCCCCCCCCCCCCTCCTGCCAAACACCCCTGCCCTAAACTGCCGCCATGACTACGTGGCTGCCCGTTGCTGTGGAGACCACTTGCTGGGAAACCAGCCGCGCTGTCTCCATGCGTGCACCGCACTGTGGCAGCTCTGGGAAGACAAATCGATAACCACGAGGGGGGAGGAGACGTTTTCCTTCTCTTGTTCAGGAGAGGAAGCTCCATCATTTACGATTAAAAGTGCTTCCTTTTCAGGACGCTGAAACGAGTCGTCGTTGGAGCGAGGAGGTCGACTTCCTCCACGGCGCGATCAGAGAAAAGGCCCCAGAGCCAACTGGGAAACACCGCATCACACCAGTTCAGGTCCGACTTCAAAGCGCTTCCTTGACCAGACGAGCGAACCCCCGAGGACGGAGCGCCAAGTCTTTATCTTTGTTACGACTAAAAAGGATTATCGTCTGATGGCGGATATCCGAGATTCAAATCGCTGCTGAAATCTAATCAAAAGCTCTTCGGCGCGAGGCCTCCCTGCTCAGAGCAGCGTGTTAGGAAGATGTTTGTGAGGATCTGGAAGACAAACACGAGAAAACCCAACGTCTCACTGAGCTACAACAAGGAAATAAGCATTTCTTCAGTAGAAATTATTATCCATTTGTTGAGGAAATAACAAACAAACAATCAAACCGAAACCTGAGGTCTTCCTGTATGTTCTGTGTTGCATCAGGAGTCTGACTGCTTTATTTCTGCTCTGCAGCGTCTCTGATGATGCAGCTTGGCAAAGCTATTATTTTTTTCTTTTTCTGTTATTTTGCAGGTTCGGTACCTACTTCTACTTCTTATGCATCCCCATAAGCATCTCTATAAATACCTCTCGTTCAGTCAGTGACTTCAACCGTGCAACAAGCATATTTTTTTTCGTATTATAGTTTTCCTTCACCTCTCCTTCAGACTGAGCTGTAAACTGCCTCAATTTCAAATAACTGCACAGAGAAATCAGGACATTTTAATTAACTGGCTGGATTCATATAAAGAGTTTATAAGCTTCGGCAGCCTGCGGATGAGGAGGTGGAGGAGTCAGCTGCCAATCAGAGGGTCACTGGTTTGATTCCTGGTTTGAGTCCACCTGTTGACGTGTACCAGGGGAAGACAACGAACCCCACATTTACTTCCAGAAGGTTCATCTGAGTGTGTTTGAATGACGGGAAGAGCAACGCATTGATATAAAATATTCTGTATCAATTCAGAAAGTACAGCCCTGACTCTTTCTTTCAATTCAGTTCAGTTCAATTTTATTTGTATAGCGTCTGTTACAATGTCAATTGTCTCTAGGTGCTTTACAGAGACCCAGATCATGACCCCTGAGCAAATATCATTAACTAAATCAAGGATAATGACAAGTAAAAAACTTCCAAAGTTGGAAGTTTTTCATGGCAATTGATAAGAACATATGGAAAATATTGGAAATTATTGGAAAAAAAAAACACCAGGTTAGTCTATGATAGGGAGCTTAGATGTGTTGAAAGACATCTTTCACCGTAATATTACCAATTTAACAAAAATTCAGAATACACAGCATTTCTACGCAGTGTTTTCTTCCATCACATGCATGTAATTGTTATGAATCCTTCATGACCCCAGAGTCGTATCTGAAATCACTGTGCAGTCCATAACGTCACTGTTTCGTAGTGCTCTTCGAATATGGAGGCATTGTTGAAAACTTAATTTCATTTTAGAAGCAGTTTCAGAAGATCAACTGATTAACTTTAGTTACAGTCATGGAAAAAATGATTAGACCACCCTTGTTTTCTTCAGTTTCTTGTTCATTTTAATGCCTGGTACAACTAAAGGTACATTTGTTTGGACAAACATAACGATAACCACAAAGATTGCTCATAAGAGTTTTATTTAAGAGCTGATATCTTACCATTTTCCATGGTTTTCTTGATTATAACCTAAATCACTTAAGTTTTTACATCAATAGCTATGGCGTTGTACTGCCAAAAACACTGCTTTTATGCATTCAGTGTTTTCTTTTCTGTCTGTTTTAGTCACATGATGACGTTTAGTGGTACCAGGTATTAAAATGAACAAGAAAGTGAAGAAAAAATGGTGGTCTAATAGTTTTTCCATGACTGTATGTTTAAGTCCCACTCGACATAAATAATTATTCACTTATTCACTCGTTTTTAATGCAGAGAACCAAAACCAGGGAATGAGCACCTGGTGGACAGTCAAATGTCTCTACCTGGTGTTCCTGTCAGCGGTTTTTGAAGTTCAGTTTATAAAAAGTTAATTTAAAGCCAGAAAAGAAGAATTCTCAAATGTCCAGTCCAGGTTTTACCTCTGGCCTCCACAATCAAGAGAATCTGAGCGTTAGCATCTTTAGCATCATCGCCGTCGACGAAGGGAAACATACTGGTATGAAGTGGAGCTTCTGGTAATGTCTGCAGCCCTCGTGCAGCTGGTCGAGGGTTCAACTCCCAGCCTGGATGCCCCCCCCCCCCCCCCCCCCCCCCCCCCCGATTCCTGTGCCTCTCCACCATGAATAAAGGCCACTAGTGTCTTTCCCTGATTGTCTCACATCCCCTTGTGAGTCTGTCTCTCCTCAGTCCCCTGCTAGTCCGTTGTCATCCCCTTCATCATTTTGTTTGCCATTATTCTTTACTCCTCAACTTCTTGTTGCCACACCTGAGCTGTTTTGGATTTATTATCCAATAAATATTCTGCTGTGGCCGTCCTTTTCATTCATCAATTTTTATTAAAATAAAAGGGAATTGTTTATTACCACTGTCTCCTGCATTTGGGTCCTACTGCTGCAGCTCCCTGACATTAGCTACATACCTGTGGATGGGATCGCATCACTGTTTTTATTCTAATCTACATGCAACAAACTCTGAGTCACAAAACTAACTCAGACCCAAAAAGCTCTGAGTAAAGAAACCGAGTTTTTGGTTTCAGATTAGGTTGGTTCAATCAACTCTGAGTCTGTTTAGTTACCGCGACTATGAAAAGATGCTTTCACTTTCTAAGAGTCTACGTTCAGCCTCCCCGTTGTTATTGAGAAAACTCACATTTGCAAATAAATGACAGCTAATGAAATAAAGCAACCCAAGGTATTTCATGGGAAGTTTTGGTGATATGATGGATGATATTTGTGATGGAAGGGTGAGGTCGTGTATATAAGTGATGTAACTCTGCAGAACAGAGGAAACGGGGACAGAAAGAAACTCAGGGTACGTTGAAGTAAATCTGCTCCCGACCAGGTTTAGCTCACAGAGTCAGTTACCATGGTAACGGACTGAGGCTGCGTTACCTGGGTTTCTGAAGCTGAAGCCTCCAGCTCGGGGTTAAGTTACCTGGCGTTGTGAAACGGACCCCTGACGTGTGCAAACGCTTCACTCCAGACAACGTAAAATATCGCAGGGAATATGTTCAGCATTGAATATGTTCAGTTTATTCATGACTGGTTACAGTTCTACTCACACGTCTGTCAAAAAACACCTTTTTTTATATATTTTTTTCTGTTTCTATTCATGTCTGTATATGATACATCACATAACATTTACCTGGGGAAGAAAATAAAGCTTAGAAGGACGTTTTATTGCTGCTGTTGAGAGGAAAACTGCATATAATGAAAGTTTCTTTGATTATTATCATCATCATCATCTCATATTTCCTCTTTATTAATTCTGGGGGGACAAACGTCGACGGGAGTCTGCAGAAAGATTAATTCAGCGCCCGGACCGACCTCACACAGCAGCTCGGGTGTTAACCCACAAACATCCGCCCACTAATTACTGAGGGACGTCTGTATAAACTCGTCAGCATGCAGCCACATACCTGGACCCCGACCACGTCTGCTCGGCCTCATTTTATTGATTCTGGCAGCAGAGCGGCATAATGATTGATCGGATAGCTGCTCTCCGGCGTGTGTTCCTCTCAAATCCATCGACTGATATGACTGACACGGGGGATCTCGACAAGACTCGACAAGATGTATGAATGCAGAAGGAGTCAGCGTTTGTACCTCCCAGCAGATTCATGTAATGAGGGAAAAAACAAACCCTTCGTAATTATAAAGTGAGTGTAAAGGTTGGATTCTATCTGACGGTCAGACATTAAACATGTCTGCATGCCTAAATTATCTACAGTGATCGCTTATTTTTCACGGTTAATGGGGACCGGCGACCCCCCGCGAAGATCAAAATTCGCAAACGGGACCCGGAGCCCCCCAAGCCTAAATAATGTGTTTAAAATATGTTTAAAAACCCCAAAAAAGTAGCGAAACAAGACAAAGGCTCAACTATGGTCTTTCTGTTACCTTCACAGCCTCTGGTCTCTGAACCGTGGTAAAGAAACCGCTGATATTGTGCTATTTTTGGCTCGTAATTAGCGGCTAACACGCTAACAACAAAAGAAAAAGTCCGGTTTTCTCTGCATGGAACAGGAACTTTATTCTGGCACTGCAGGAACTTGTAACATCACACAGGTTGTATTGTGATGTTAACAGAGAATGTAAATGTAACCCTGTTTATGTTCTGCCGTCCACACTCCATTACCCATAAGGCCACACCATTACCCATAAGGCCACCTTCTTAAAGGGGCCAGGCTGGCTCACAACATTTCTTCACTGTGAGAGAACGCGCACAACATCCTGTAATGTTTCCGTGATCTTTTCTTGATTTTTTAAAAATATTATATATTTCTGAAAAATCTGTGAATAACTAAAACTGCGGAACTTAAAGCGTGAATTGCGAGAGATCACTGTATTACCACATGTATTAGATGTACACACGTGTGAGTCTTCCAGACTGTCATATGTTTCAAAAGTCCAGCGTGCAGAGATGAGAACAGACCTGAATCATTTCAATTTAGTCAAGAAAATCATGTAAAAAAAAAAAATCTCCTTCAGCGCTCCTGGAACACTGCAAAACAAGATAAAAACACTACAACTAAGGAAAAAGGTTCTCAAAACGAGTGAAAAAAATCTGTCCGTGCAGCAAGATAATTTCACTTGGTAAGATTTCTTAAATTAAGATTGTAGAGAACACTTGTTTCTAGATTTAAGAAAGGTATAATGTGTTATTGAATCTTAAAACAAGATTTATTTTGATGAGGAGAGGAGATGAGGAGGAGGAAAAAATGTAAAACATCTTATTTTAAGTGTTTATTGTCTCATTTTAGGATTCCCTGCCTGTTTGAGACAAAAAAGTAAAATTTTACTTGATATGAGATTATACTGAGACTTAAAAATAAGAAAGTAATTATTAAAACAAGAAAAAATATCTAACGCTTCTAAATTTAAGGGTTTTTTTCTTGGTAAGAACCAAATAATTTGCAGTGAAACAACAGTTTCATGTGGATATTCAATGCTGAACTGAAGGAAAAGGTGTCAGTGTTTTTTAGGCTTCAGCAGAAAGCAGATTCACGTGCAGACGTGCACGGTCGCAGCCTCATTTTCTGCACAAATAAAAGAAGGTTCTGGAAATCCTGCAGCTTCTCTGCCAAACGCTGCACTCTGGAAAACGAACTTGTGTCTGTGTTCGCCTCCCACGGCCAAATCCCTGCATCCTCCCTCTGTCCTCGCCTGATTTTCACCTCCTTGCTCTCCAGTTCATGGACGGTGTTGGAGGTGCGTCTCCGTGCGTCTCCGTGCACGCCTCGCCTGTTCCAGACAACCCTTACGCCTGCTGGCGAGACGGCGCAGCTGATGTTGATGCTGTTAGCGAGTGATGGATCACATCCATCTCACATCTACAGCAGGTGTTGACAGGGAAAATATGTTAGAGGCCTTTAAAGCTAATGCGCTGCCAGATTACTGGTTCTGCTTCAGTTTACTGGGAATATAAAATTACGTTTCTCTGTTTCTGGTTTAGAGACCGTTCACTGGCTTTGATGCTATGATCTTATCATCTTCAACACTCACCAGCATCTCTATTAGATACACCTGGGAACTGATACGGAAAGAAAACTCTGAGTATGTTGAATCTGAAATGAAGGTAGCTTAGCCTCGAGGATGAGGAGTAAGTTAAACCAGAAACTGAGGTAACTCATAAACCAGACTCAAACTCCTTCTGAAATGGGTTTAATCTCATCAGACAATTGATCTCGTAACGCACATTTAGGAGATGTCTGAACAACGACGGGTCATTTTATTGATTGAAGAGGCTGCGCTGGTTTGACTTTTCCTCAGGAAAGTGTATTGAAGATCCAAATAAACTAAGCATAAAAAGTAATTTGTGTTTGGTCGACTATTTCTGTAACTTATAACTTATACTGTTGGAAAACCTCTTCATTTCCCTTTTAAATGGCGCCACATTTGTTAGGAACAAACAGAAGGAACGTACACAGCTACAACAGTCTGGCTCCTCCTCCTCCTGCTGGTCACCATTCTGGCTCCTCCTCCTCCTCCTGCTGGTCACCAGCCTGGCTCCTCCTCCTCCTGCTGGTCACCAGCCTGGCTCCTCCTCCTCCTGCTGGTCACCAGTCTGGCTCCTCCTCCTCCTGCTGGTCACCAGTCTGGCTCCTGGGCTCCTCCTCCTCCTGCTGGTCACCAGTGGCTCCGCTCACCAGCCTGGCTCCTCCTCCTCCTGCTGGTCACCAGTCTGGCTCCTCCTACTCCTGCTGGTCAGCAGCCTGGCTCCTCCCCCTCCTGCTGGTCACCAGTCTGGCTCCTCCTCCTCCTCCTGCTGGTCACCAGTCTGGCTCCTCCTCCTCCTCCTGCTGGTCACCAGCCTGGCTCCTCCTCCTGCTGGTCACCAGTCTGGCTCCTCCTCCTCCTGCTGGTCACCAGTCTGGCTCCTCCTCCTCCTGCTGGTCACCAGTCAGGCTCCTCCTCCTCCTCCTCCTGCTGTTGTAGCTGTGTACGGTTCCTCCACACGCTGCTGTGGAGGAGCAGCGGTTTGATCCTGACAGATGTGGCTCCATTTAAAAGGAAAACAAACAGGCTTTTCAACGTAATGACATTTATTCCCAAGAAGCTTTGTTACAACAAAGAACTAATCTACCAAACATAAATGTCTTTACTCTTTTGCTTCGTACAGATACTTTTGAACACCCTGATGAATTGTATAAGAGCGCTAGCTCTGCTTTTCTGAACAGTTACATAATCTATGTACATGATCTTATCTTTCAGTGCAGCACAAATATCACCCATCATATCCAATACTGCACACAAAATGACTTGGGTTATTTATTTGAAAATGTCAGATCTCTCCATCCATCAGTGACGAGGATGATGAACGTAGAAAGGGAACGATAACCAGCTTTTAAATCATTTCTATCCCTTTATATTTGTATTTTTTTCCACTAGCTGTATCCTAACCACGACTGCATGAGTCATCAAATGAAAATTTCACAGTATTTTGAATAGTGTACACCATTTAAAAGTTAGCCTCATTTATGATCTTAAATAACTTTTTAATAACAGCGTTTTTTCTCTTTTGCAGCAGGCTTTCACCTGCTGTCAATCTTTGGTATAAAACATCTACCCTCCACCACTCCTTCCATAATGTAACAGCCTATAACTACTTTAATTATACTTTTAGTCTGTCTGTAATTTCTCCCACACCGGGAGTCTTTCCATCACCGCCACATCCATCTTACTTTTCTGCAGAAAGCTGTGCTCAAATTTACCAAATGACAAAAGCTCTGATTCAACAAAGAAGAGTCGGACGACCTCTTCCATTTATGTGGCGTTGCCGTGGTGAATCACAGCGGGGGGGGATCCACTGATGACGTCTTTGTATAATCAACGGGCTCGTCAACTCTGAGTTAGTTTTTCAAAAGCAGCTAATCAGCCAATGAGACGACAGCAGCTAAATACATGCAAGTAAAAGAAAAGACAACTTCCTGAAGTTCAAACTGAGCATCAGAATGGAGAAAAAGGGGATCGAAGCGACTCTGAATGTTTCCAACACCTCGTTGGATCAACACCATGAACAATAAAAGCAGAAGCGTGTCCAACTGGGTTCTACAGAGAAGCAGCTGATCTTAAATCTTCTGTATGGTCCTTCTGTAAAAATGTTTTCACAAAACCCTCAAATTCTTTGCATTTCTTTATTAGCAAACGTTATTTTTGAGTTGATCACCCATGCAGCCTTTAGATAACCTCATCACACTGCAAAGCAAGATTTAAGATCTTATATCTGGAAATACTGGATCACGTACTGAGTCCATCCGTACGGTCTTTTATGCTTTAATTAGCCAGGAAATAATTTCAAAGCTGTTAAAACAAGCAACAACATCCAAAGTTTCAATTTTTGTTGTTATTTTTCACGATAAAAATCTTTCCAGTCACCACATGAAGAAACTCTGAAAGCGTTTAGAAACATCCACTTTCATTTATTCTCTTGTTCCTGAGTCTTTTTCCAGGGATCTAGGCCCCGATCGTACACCTCCCGTTAGCCGCTAACCGCTACCTGTAAATTGCGGGTTTAGGAACCTCCACTAACTGCTAATGCAATCTTCCGCTTCCTTAAGCCGCTACCCGTTATGCCGCCTCCCTTACTCACTTTGTAGGTGTGGCAATGGGCGTGTCTTTTGCCCTTTCTGTAAACTCGGTATCTTACAATCGCCCGCAACCCGCATGTGGGTGCGTACAAAAGCACGTCCAAATGGCATCAATATGCGTCTACCTGGTCACATGTGGACGTGCACAAACGGCTTTACCCAGCTGGCCTTCATCAGGAAGGTCCCCCCATATAATCCAGGTCCTGATCAAGGTTTCTTCCTCAAAGTGGAGTTTTTCCTTGCTACTGTTTGGCTTAAAGGTTTTTTTTTTTTCTCTCGCTGTGGTAGTTTTTTTGTTTTCTTGCCATTTTCTTTGATTAGGATTTAATTTTATAATTTTAGTTACTGATATTTGCTCAGGGGTCATGATCTGGGTCTCTGTAAAGCGCCTAGAAACAATTGACATTGTAACAGATGCTATACAAATTGAATTGAATTGAATTGAATTGAATGTGTGTGTAAATGGGTGAATGAGAGGCCAATGTAAACTGCTTTGAGGGCACCTTGTGGTGTGGAGAAAGTGCTATATAAGTGCAGTCCATCTACATAAAGCTGATATTAGATAGCTTTCTCCACTCAGCATGCTATTAAAAGTGAAGAGAGCCCCCCCCCCCCCCCAAAAAAAAAAAAAAAAAAAAAACTTTTTCAGAACAGGCACAGATTCTTCAGTCATCTGGAAATTAATTGTTTTTGTGATGTCCGACAGTGTGCAAAGCTCTGTCTGCTGAGACGCTTGTCTCTAGTCATCTGGAGTCAACAAAAAGCAGCATCTTAAACGAGTGTGTCGCACCCACAGATGCACAGGAAAGGCGACACTCGCTGCACCGTTTCCAGCACATCACAGAAAATATTCAGGGATGTGAAAATAAATCGAAAATCAGGTCTGGTGTTTAAAAAAAAAGGGTCACATCGTCCAGCCCAGGCAGAGGAAAACTTGCTGGACAGCTGGGCTCTCCATTTAAACGACGTGATTCAAGTCACATAAGGAGAGCGATGACCTGCTCGTTTTCCTCTGTTGAAGCTGCCCAAACGACAAGCAACTAAGCGGCATCTTTACTGCTGCTTTTCTCGTTAGTTGAATGCAAATCGCTTGAGGAAACGGCCGCACTCCCTTTCTCATTAACGAGCTCTGCGCTCAGCACCAAGGACAGCTCCCAGCGCTCAGCACCAAGGACAGCTCCCAGCGCTCAGCACCAAGGACAGCTCCCAGCGCTCACGTACACAAACACAGCCCGGGGTCAGCGTCTGGTCAGCCGGAGCCTCGCTGCTGTTCAAAGCTGAGGACCGACTCACTTGATCTGACGGCCGGGGAGGTTCTTCACGGCGCCTTGTGATCAGCACTGTGATCTACTCAAGACACAGTCGAGACTTTTTCAATCAAAGCGTGAGGAGGGGGGGGTCAAATCAAAACTCCCCGCATATTAGCTGTTGCTGGCTTTCAAATCCGCCAGTGAAAGCTGGAGAGGTGCTGCCCTTTCTTAATTAAATGCAGCAAAGTCTGCCTCATTTCAAACACAATCCCACCAACGGATGCGACTGCGGTTGTGGATGTTTTTATCGTGCAACCTCACTTCAGAGATAAAACTGTAAAACTACGACTTGGCACTTTCACAAAACCATTTGGACGGCTCAATATGCACAAATGTCAGGCTGGACAGAACTCGTTTTCTGAATAACGTTGACATTTTACTGGCGGGAGTAATATGCACATTAACAAAGTCCTCATTAGGACCACACTGGGCTTCCACCTAGTTAAAACGAGGATTATATAAACCGACCAATTAGTTAGAAAGCTTCCAGGTAATGCAATGCTATTGCAGTCTAATTAGCAGCAGTATTTTTGACACGGCGCCATCTACAGTTTCCAAGGACGTAACTATTCAGCGTTTTCAGCTGATTTGTCCAGACAACGTGATTATAGATCTGCCGTGAGGCTGATTGTGTGTCCTTTTGTTTTGCATCGTTTTGTCTGTGTGATGGAAGAGATAATGATGAAGGCTGCAGGCATCCGTGGCTGAAAAAAATTATAGTCTATGGGTTTATTTTTTTTCAGCCATTTTCTTTTATTACAGAATGAGAACAATAAAGAGGCCAGGTGTGCACGGCAACAGCAAATGCATCCAGAAGGTTCAAAAGTGCATTAGTGTTTTCTGACCTGTCCAGTGATGAATAAATATCTCATCACTGTAATTTGTTTTATTTGCTTCACTATGTAGAGATAACTCTGCAGACCAAGTGAAGACCACGTGTCAACCCCTCCCATAAAACACAACACCCCACCACCACCTGACGCATCTCAAGTTTCCAAACCAGAAGGTGAATATGACTGCAGTTCCTCAACTGACCACTGGGGGCTGGCTCCAACAGTGAGTCATCTCCACTGCAGAGGTCTTTGGGGACAACCCAACAACCCAAAAACCCGAGGTTCCGACCCGACCCGAATCTGGTCTCTGGTCCATTCACAAGACATGACTCCAGGTTCGGGTCAGAATCGGTACAGTTAGTCTCGGGTCCGGTCGGTGCTCTCTGACAGGCTGGGTCTGTGTTTACGCAAGAGAGGTAAAGATATTGGCGGTGGCAGCTGTCACTCAGCCCCCTGTTCCCCGCTCCCTTCCATCCAATAGGCTGCGAAATGTCAGGTGACAGGTCAAGCAATGGTAAACAAACAAACAGTAGTTTGGTTTAACGTAGCGTGTTATTAGCGGTTTGCCCGGCAGCTGTAAAGCACATCGGATCGCCAACATGACAACGTTGGATGAGAGAATATGTTCACGACACGTCCTGACCGGTGTAGGCTATTAGCATTAGCAGTTGCTACCAATAGCATCTGTATCCACAAAGAAAATAATGACGTGGATTTATTGTTGTTTACATCATGTAGCCTATGTAGCAACTGAACCGGTAGAAGAAGACAACTTTAGGTAAGAAAATCAAGTTTTATTCAACGCTAGACAACTTTAACATGAGCAACTATGGGCTGGATTGTCTCGATTTGCTTCGTGGTCGGAAACTAAAGATTCGGGTCGGGTCGGTTCCGGATGTAAATATTGGGGATCCATTCGGGTTCAGAACCTAGACTTATGAAAATAGCTCAGGTCGGATCGGATTCCGGTCGAATTTTCATGGTTCTATTCGGGTTCGGGTCCATTAAAAGTGTTAAAAGTGGACCCGTGAAGACCTCTACTCCACTGATCTCAATCTTAAATGTCCAAGTTTACTGGAGAAACATTTCCAGGTTGGTTTTGGTCTCTATAACTAGATTTCTCGTACATTTGACAGCTCCACGGCAGACACGTTTTTATGTGAAATTATATTATTGATCATGTAAAAGTATAAGAAGCCACAAATTGATGCATGATGAGAGGTGTGGTCTTTTGATTGACAGCTGGCTTTGGTTAATGTCCAGCCACCATCACTTTAGCTACATAGTACATAATCGCTCTTATTTAACAGATAATATGCTTTGTTGAGCTGTTAACCACACTAACAGCTGTAAGTTGGCCAGGAAGGATCAGAGGATGAAAATGAGCGAAGCAGCAGCTACCTGGGCGAATTCGTAAAAGGCCTCGATTTTGCTTCCCAGGCAGCAGGAGGAGCAGCCAGCCCCTTCAGCTGAGCCACCCTCCAGGTTGCCATACATCCTTTCTGACTGACTGAGTTTATTCAGAGCTTCTGGCAAAGCCCCAAATACCAAAAAGCTGCGGTTACTTTCCTGAGACCCTCTCATGCTCGATTGGTGCTCCCTTAGTCCTCATTCAGCTCCATCAGTGCTCATGTCAAATGTTGGTTCGGTACCAATGTCAGAAATGAGGGTGGGTGGAGAAATTTGATCAGAATGAGTGTTAGGTAACATGACTTAGCATCCCAGGGCAATGATGGAGCCCAGTGGGCCAAAAGGCCCCATCAATAAGCCAAGCAGTGGCTCACAGAGAGCCCTAATTGTTGCTCCATCTGAGCTCCAGCGGTCCTCATTTCAGCTCAGGCACTTCTCATTTCTAACGTTGTGTCAGAAACGACATCAAAGATGAGGGTATACGGAGCGATTTAGTCAGAATCAATGAAAGCTAACATAAGTTAGCATCACAGGTTAGCTAAAATAGCTAACGCGTGGTAACTGAGGTAAAGTGCTCCAAGTGGCCTCCGGGCTTGCTCATCCACCCATCTGCTCGTTTTTGGATAAACGGGGGGGGGGGTTGGGTGAAATCTGTCTTGGTGGGACCTTGTCCAGTTCTTCTTATAGAGTCTATGGTTTACAACAGCATCTGTAGAAATAACACCACAATGATTCCACGTGGAATAGCCAGCATTACATCTTTAGAGTAAACAACAGAACTCAGCATATGTTGGCAACAGTAGATTATCTGACTAACCGCCTGGAAGAAACGTTGCCAGTTCAGCATCACGTTTATACGAACGATCGGCGCCGAGGCGAGTGCTGACCCTCGGTTTGAAGGTTGGCGTGCTGCTGAAACAGAGCTGAGGTGTCCGACCTGCATCAGAGGTGACGGTGCTGTGGTTGACTTCTTGTTCTTGTTCATCAGTCAACACTTAACCTCTCTCACACGCACACACACACACACCTGTTATGTAAAGTGCTCGTCCACACCTTTCATACCTGTTGTTTATTAGTAATCACTGACATTAGTCTGTCAAATCTGGCTGCTGGTCATGTCCACCAGCCGGGGCGGTCCAGCCCAAATCAGCCGTCCTCACTCACTGATGAGCCGTACTGCAAACACACACTGGGGCAGGTGACGTTTCTATAGCAACAGGCTCGTAGATTATAGGCTTTGATGCAAATTCTCGGTTGAAACGACGATGGAAATGTGCCAGAGTTCATCCGAGGAGGCCGAAACAAACAGCATCTGGCACAGCGAGCCAGAATAGAGGTCTCCATCACTGAGACTGCAAATGTCCTTAACCCGCTTCGTCCCGTCCTCCCTGAGTTAAAGACTGAGGACAAAGCTCAGGATACAGTAACCATCCTGATCACTGTTACCATGAGAACATTTTCAGGTTTTATCAGCCGTCAAAATGTGACGCCGTGTCACAGAAGTCCAACTGCAAAGATACGATCAGATGATCGATTCAGTATTTCCCTCAACTGTGGACAAACAGTTTCACAAAGTTTACGTTAATTAAATGTTAAATGTTAAATGTTTAACATGTCGTGACATTAACACAGACTTTAAAACAAAACGCATAAATCGGGGTGTAATTCTTGAATTACTGCAGGTCCTTGTGTGATGCTCATCCCAACAAATAATTCAGTTAAATTAAAAAATACTTTCCTGAAGGAAAATGTTGCAGCAGTTATCCTGATCTAAGTCTCTTCAGGGACTGATGGTAGAAGGTTCCAAGTGTGTTCAGGAAGGATCTCCTGTAGCGTCTGTGTTGCAGTAGATCTGAAGATCCTCGACTGAAGACACTGTGTTGTTAGAGGATGATCAGGGTTGTCCATGATGTTCTTCATTCTATAATATATCAGCTCCATCATCTCCAGATCAGAACCAGCCTTCTTTATCAGTTTGTTCAGTTTCTTTAAGTCTCTGGCTCTGATGTTCCTCCTCCAACAGATGACTGCAGATGGACTGAACTCTCCACAACAGACTGATAGAAGATCTGAACATCTGGCTGGAACACTGAAGGACCTCAGCTTCCTCCAGAAGTAAAGTCTGCTCTGTCCTTCTCATCAACAGCATCAGTGTCTCCAGTCCAGTCTGTTGTCCAGGTGAACACTGAGGTATTTATCCTCCTCCACCACCTCCACTTCTTCTCCCATGATGGAAATGCTGTTTGACTTGTTCCTGGTCCTCCTAATATCCACAATCATCTCCTTTGTCTTGTTCACATTTAAGATAAGATGATTGTCTCAACACTACAAAGAGGTTCACCAGTTCTCTGTCCTCAGTCTCTGGTCCACCACAACTGCAGAGTCATCTGAGTATTTCTGCAGTTTTTAGGACTCTAACTGGTTCTGGAGGTCTGAGGTGTCCAGAGTGAAGAGGAGTGGTGAGAGTACAGTTCCCTGTGGTGCTCCAGACCACCTGCTCTGATACACAAACTGTGGTCTGTTCATCAGGTAGTCAGTGATCCAGATGATGGTGGAGGCCTCCACCTGTGTCTTCTGGAGTTTCTTTTGTAGTAAAGCAGCTGGATGGTGTTAAATATACTGGAGAAATGGAAGACCATGATCCTCTGCTTTGCCCAGATGACTATGGGTTCGTTGAAGCAGGTGTTTGATGGCGTCTTCAACTCAAATCTTATGACGATAAAACATCTACAGAGGATCCTGGAAGGAGCTTGTTTGCTGTTGAGGTGGACCAATAAAAGTCTCTCCAGGACTTTCATGATGTGGGACGTTCGAGCTGCAGGTCTACAGTCATTGAGAGAAGATGGATGAGATGTTTTTGGTCCTGGAACAAGGCAGCAGAAGGTTGAAGAGGTTTATCAGAACTCTTCTTATACAGAATATGTGAAAAAAAGTGGCGATGGAGCTGAAAAATGTGGACTATCCCACCACAGTATCTGATTTTATGGTCCAGTAGGAAGACTGACTCGTACCTGTTTCACTCCGTACACCTGTCCATGTCTGAGTCCTTCAATACGTGCTGGAAGTCTGATGTGAAGCAAATCTTAGATTTGAGCTTTGAGTATTTAGAAAAATTAGATCAATGAAAAAAAAAAAAATCCCAATTGTTATTTTCTCCAAACTGTTCACCTTTGACAAGGAGAACGGTCCCAGAGTCGACATGGGAAACGTCTAACTGAGCGGCAGCACTAATAACCAGCCAAAATTGCTTCACTCAGTTCAATAAATCATTATCAGTCCCTCAATATTTCCCGTCTGCCGAGGCACGAATCCGCCCGTATCAGACGACATTCCTTGTGCTTTCGGCAAAGGTCAGCGCAACAACATCCGGTCCGGAGCAGATATACCTCAGAGAAGAAACGGCGGCAGGCCCGGCGGTGGGTGGCCTTTCCTGGCTCGACAAACAGTTCTGATGACCTTTCTGCTGAGTTCAGTCCAAAAACACTAAGCATTCCTGGGAAATGGCAGTCGTGTTCACATGCCGGTGACGGGCTCGCGCCGGGATAATTAAAGGCAATGAAAAACGTTGCCTTATTAGCGTCTCCGACGGCCAACTGTGGCGCCGGGATGCGCCTAATTATCTGTCAGGGCTCGCCTCGAGCGCGCTCGCTTTAATGAGAATCGCTGTATTGGATAATGTCGTAATGGCAGCAGTGAAGGGGATACTTAACATGAAACGGCGACGCATAATTCACCCGCTGAAATGACCCGCGTGATGAGCCCCCCCCCCCCGCCCGTACGGGTAATCTGAGCTCGTGTTGTCAACGGTATTATGTGGCTGCCATCGCATCTGTTATGATTATTTCATATGTGTTCATTAGAAAGGGGTTTATTTTTTCACCCCAGAAGAAATAATCAACAAAAAAAAGCATTTCCTCTTGTTTTTTATCAGCATTAATTCTATAAACAAAGATGCGTCAATAGCACCACTAGATCAACACTGTTGCTGTTGCTACTGGAGTTTCCAATTAAAGCTCGTTCTTGATGCCAAACAACCACCAGAAGATATTAATGTTGTATTTCTGCTCTTTATATAAATGATGAAAGTAACTTTTGGAAAAATCGTTTATTGTTTGTGTTTATTTATTATTTATTGTTTTTCCCTTCAGGGGCCACGAAAGCAGATTTTTTCATTTCCATCAGTCTGTATTCTGCATCACACCAGCAAACTCCATCTCCAGCCTCCTTCAACCAGTCAACCAGTCTACCTGCCTCTTTATGTGTCCAAACCATCTCTTAGTTAATCTCCCAGATGTCTAACTGCTTGTTCCTGTGATGTGCTCATTCTTAATCCCATCCATCGTTGTCACTCCCTAAATCTCTTTACGTTGTCCTTTCTGCCACCTCCAGCTCTACTTCCTGTCTCCTGGTCAGTGCTGCCGTCTCTAAGACGTAAGGAATCTTGTAACCATTTCCCTTTACTCTTGCTGCTATTCTTCTGCCACAAATAACTCCAGACACTCTTCTACACCCACTCCACCCAGTCTTTACTCTCCTCTTCACCACTTGTCCTGAAGATTTGAGCCCAAGTATTTAAACTCCTGCACCTTCTTCATTTCTATTCCTTACATTCACCCGACGACTCCGGACTATATGTTGCTCTTTTTTAGTAGTTTGGCTGGTTCTGCGACTTATGTATCAAAAATATCCTCCATGTCGTTCATGACAACAACAGAGCATCGACTTCACTCACGACAACTGAACACTGATACTGAAAAAAATTCAAGAGTAAACTGAGACTGAGACTGAGTTAGACTGTAGATTTTGGGACCTTCAAAGTCTTTGCAGTTCAGTTTGTCTCAGACTGGTGAACCTCTGCACATCTTCACATCTGAGAGGTTCTGCCTCTCTGAAATGCTCCATTTACATCCAGTCATGTTACGGACCTGCTGACAATTAACCTAATTAGTTGCCAAATTCTCCTCCACTTGTTTTTGATTTACTCGATTACTTTTCCAGCCTTTTGTTGGTTCCAACTTTTTGAAGGTGTTTTGCTGCCATCAAACTCAGAATAAGCTGATATTTTCCATTCAATGAATGTTTCAACACCTGTTATGTTCTTTAAGCTCTATTTCGAATAAAATATGGTTTTGTAGGATCTTCAAATCACTGCATTGTGTTTTTATTCATGTTTTACACAGCGTCACAGACTTTTCAAGCAACTTCGAGGTCGCAGACAAACTTCCACTGTTGGGGGAAATCATGAATGTTGTTTGAGTTGGGGTCCGTAATCGGTGCTCACGATCAATAATTATTCTACAAGATCTCAGATCTTGTGGAAGATCTATAAACTATTTATAGATCTATAAAGATCTATAAACTTAAAACTCTGTTTTATTGACTTTAGATGAGACAGGGTGTCTTTTTGTACCATTAATCCATCAGAACCAAAATCATACCAGCTGTTTACTAGGGTGAGTATTGGCAAGGACCTTACAATACGATATGCATAGTGCGAATTTGGGGTGGGGGTGGGGGGGTTGGGGGGGTTTGACCCCCCCCAATTACAACTTTGACCCCCCTAAAGAAGGGACAAATTGTCATTTTTGTCATCTCTAGAAAATGTTGACACCCCCAATTGTCATTGTATAATTCGCACTCTGACGATATGTATCATGATACTTGGGTCACGATATGATATTGTCATGATATAGTGATATATTGCAATATTCTACCCAGTTAATATCAAAATTAAAAGTAGAGATGAAAAATCAAGTTGCTGTATATGTTCATCAGATGATATTGATCATTCAAAGGACAAAATGAGTCAAAACTATTTGCTTCAAAACAACCTATTTATCATTTATTATTAGTGTTTATTAGTGAAAATAATTGATATTAGGAGCCGAAAAATCGATATTATATTGGGCGGCCGAAAATCGCGATATATTGCCAGATCGATTTTTTTTTTCACACCCCTACTGTTTACACATTTCGAACGTCATATGAAAAGACACGTGCACACCAAGAGCTGGTTGGTCCGTAATCACACACCAAGAACCAAACTGGCAGCCGGTCATCAAAATAAGATGCAGACGAGTTGCTACAAGTGCTCTGAAATGATGAAGAACCTCGAGTTGTAACAGCAGGTAAAAACAAAACTCTTCACTTCGGGAAGCCATATTTATTAAAGCCTCCTCTGCCGTCCCCGAGGCTGACAAAGAAAGGGGAAATGGTCTGCAAATCCTTAACGAATAATTGAGTAGAGCACTTATTGCTCTCAGAGGAGGTGACGACGGAGCAGCGAACCTTTTAAAGTGAGCTTTAACAGGCCTCTTCGCGGCGCACGAGCCACAGCAGCTGAGACATAAAGGCGGGAACGCTGATTTCTGATCAGAAGCACCGCGGTGATTGCAGGTATGCAAACATGCAAATGTGAAGATGTCAATGAGGAAGCATCACGCAACAAAACTGTCACTTGTACAAAGTGAATTTAACATGGCTCCCCTTGAGCATGCTGCAGTATTATCTTATCTTATCTTATCTTATCTTATCTTATCTTATCTTATCTTATCTTATCTTATCTTATCTTATCTTATCTTTCACCCCTCATTACTTAATGGCGCTCAACAAATTCGATGAAATAATTACAACAACGATGATGAGGTTGTCTCCCAGCTGGAGGCATCCAGCTGAAGAAGGGGCGGGCCACGCCGGGTAATTAGTAGCTGTGAATAATTGCAAACATCACGTACGGTAGCGACGAGCTGAACTGCTAAATGCTTTGAGATCTGCACCTTTAAAGAGACTCTTGAAGTTTCAGCGTGGAACATTTAAAAAATTCACACGGAAACACCAGCAACAACAGGAAACACAGAGATGGACGTATGATGTCGTCTTCCATTCAAACTCTGCTCTGATTTCTGATTTGAATATGGACAGATGATGCTTTTTTTGTCTGGTCGGGAGCATTCAGGTGTGTGATGACACAATGCCAAAAGGGAAAAAGATAAGCAGTTATATAAGAGAAGCAGGTAATGCTGCACATCAGTGTGAAAATGGATACAAACCATTTCAACCTTTCACATTCAACAGTTACCAATCTTCCTAGAAGTGGATATTACAGCAAATTAACCCCCAAGTTCACGCAATGCTCAGAGAAACACAAAAAGTATATACATAACTACATCTCAGACCGTACAGACTTCTCTGATTATGTTAAAGGCTGAAGTCAAACAGCACGATTAAAATTAGACAGTTTAAAGTACAGGAAGAAAGTCTCATCTGTCTAAAAAGACACAAGTGCTTCAAACCCTGACTGCAGAATAATAACCAAATGAAGGTTTTAGACTTCAGACCTCAGGTGGAAACACTGTGGGACTTTCAGATAACTGTGGATACGTGAAAACTTCAATGAACTGAAACAAAGTTATAAAGACTGATGGACCAAAACTCCTCCACAACAATAAGACTGATAAAATCCTAAAAGAAATTGGGCGACAACTCTAAGTTACTGCTGCTAAAGTTGGATCTACAAGCTACTGAATGATGGGGGTACATGGTATTTCCCACATTATTATTTTTTTGCTTTCATTTTTGTAAAAACAATAATATCAGGGGGGAAATAGTTATATTTACTTGCAAAAATGGAAGGGTGATTTTATTCACAACTTTGTGAAACTCCAAACTGAAGGAGGAGTGTTGAAACCGTTTAATCCAACACCGCAGGACGCGTCTTACCGAGCCCCACTCCCACGACGAGCCTCCCCGCCAGGAGCACCTCTTTGCCGGGAGCGGTGCCCAGCACGATGCCGCCGACGGTGAAGGAGAAGCTGGCCAGGAGGATGCACGCCCTGCGCCCGAAGAGCCCGTTGAGGAAGCCGCCCAGCAGGGCGGAGAGCGCGGCGGCGGCCACGGTGCCGGATATGATCAGCTCCTGCCAGAGCGCGCTCAGGTCCAGCTCCTTCTTCAGCAGCAGCATCGCCCCGGAGATCACCCCGGTGTCGTAGCCGTACAGAAACCCGCCCAGAGCCGAGAACACGGCCAGGACGTAGACGAACCCGGGGGTGACATCCTGCTGGAACTGCTTGCGGGCAGCCCTCTCCAGGTCCCCGATGTTGGAGGAGGAGGGCGCGGGCGCGGCGGCTCCCGCTGCCGGCGCGCCGCCGGCGGACGCTCCGGACGCGCCCTGGCTGCTGATGCTGGAGCTGGACGGAGTTTTGATGAGACTCTGCTCGCCTCCGTCGCTGATCTTCTTCCAGCGGTCGCCCATCAGGTTGCTCATACCGCGGAGGGTGTAGTCATGGTCGGCCTGCTTTCGCGACATCAGGGAAGCGCAACACAGAAGCGGGCGGGCTGAGTTGCACCTGATGCTTTCTTTAAAAAAAAAAGAAAGAAAAGAAGAAGAAGAAAACACTAAACAAAAACAACACCTTCACCTGAAGTCAGAGCCAGGTGAACAACCCTCTAA
Organism: Hirundichthys speculiger; assembly: GCA_018398805.1. Lineage (NCBI taxonomy): Eukaryota > Metazoa > Chordata > Actinopteri > Beloniformes > Exocoetidae > Hirundichthys > Hirundichthys speculiger. The sequence goes on along the minus strand of JAGFBZ010000276.1, from coordinate 70,868 downwards.
AAAGCACTTTAAAAGGCTGCAGAGGAAAGTTGCGCTCCTGCCTCGTGTTTATCAGCGTCCAGCATCCCCGTGGTCCTGATGCGAGAGTTGATGGGGAAGAGCGGGGAGGAAAGGTGAGAGATGGGAGGAGTGTAGTGAGCCAGTCCGTCACTGCGAGCGTCGGCGTGACGTCAGAAAGTATTGTTTTGGAAACGTGCATGTGGAGATGGTGGTTCTGCTGCGTCTCGGTTGGATCACTAGACTGCAGGAAAAATTGAATATAGGAACGTTTACATTATCAAAGAAATAACAGCTCTGCTACTTACTTCCATGGCTTCATCCAAGCATCTTTCTGATGAGCAAACCTTTAAAAGGTTTCATTTCACCTGCTTCTGCAAAAACTGAAAACCTGCCTCCCTCTACAGGACAAATAAAGTATTACAATGTCCAACTTTCCTACCAGTCACGTCTGTCTGTGACCATCTCCATATGAAAATTAAATTAAATTGAATGAAAAATACTTTATTAATCCCAGAAGGGAAATATCAAAGAAGCAGTTGGATCTGGTAACTTTAAATGACTTTAATCAGGTCTTCAGGTAAAGTAAAAAGCCATAAAATGCTTAGAAAAGCCCAACCCCAAAAGAAGATCTGTGTTAAATCCACTCTGAAACCAGTTTTGTAGAATACCAAATTAACAACAAATGATTGACTAACTGTCCTTTGTGATCATAGCTTGATTTACTCTCATTATCAGTTCAGTTTTCAGATTTCATTCTTGTCTGTCAATTATTGTAACTGGCTGAACTGCTGCTCACAATGAAGGAGCTCATCATTCTCAGGAAGTCGATCCTGGTATCTATTTACCTCAAACACACATCTTTATCCTTTTTAAAACACAGGAGCTGCAGCCGAGGGCCAACGTTCCAACTTCCAGGACCAGAAAGGAAGACAAGTTGCAGGTCCTTCAATGACCACTGGAGGCCAAAGAGATAAAAGAGGCTCCAGAATCACTGTAGAAAGCCCACAGGTGACGTCACAAGGAGGTTTGTCCAGTGAAGTTGGTCATCTGAACACATCATATCTTTGAATGTTCACAGCAAAACTGAGACGGGCCTTCTTGAGCAGGAAGAATCTCATGGCATGGAGTTTCAGTCCATCACAGTGTTTTCTGAGTGACCACGGTCCTAAACTGTGGTCCTTTTAGGTATTATGTGATTTTTAAAAAAAAATGAATTGCCAACCCAACATCTTCTATGACAACAGAATCATCTGGTTATCAAATAATTCATTCTTTAAATTATTAACCAACTAGCAAAATGTTTGCCACGATTTGAGGAGCTGCTAATAATTAACTTTCCTTTTGAATCTCTAAATACCCTTTAAACACAAGATAAATGTGTTTAAAGGGTAATTTCTTTAATAAAGCTGAGTTTAAAACAGAAACGTCTGGTTGATCGCGCTGCATAGCAGGACAACACGTGCACGATGCTCTTTGCTTCAGTTTTCAGTGGCAGCTGAAAACAAAAAAGAGAAATGAACAAATAAATGTTTTATTTCTAACTTGTATCAATAATAATAATCAGATGTGCTGTGTGAAAAGCACACAGCAGCGGTGTAACTTAATTCTGCCTCTGTTACACCTCAGTGCCGGTTTGAGAGGTAGTAACAGGGATGAACCTGCAGGGGGCGATGATGAGCTCAGAGTAGGGAGGAAGCCAGTTGGTCAGGTGAGTTACTGACGCTGCGTGTAATCAATCACTCACTAATGCAATACTAACCTACCTTTGTTTGGTTTGCGTGACTCACCAAAGGGGAACAGTGGCGACTTAACAAATACGTTAAGGATTAATTTTTTTGTGCCGATATAACTCTTAACCACTGTGTAAAAGAGCTTCAGAGAGGTAACGTATTTTAGAGGTGAAGATGGGCAGCTGCTGATCAATCTGTGAAAATAAATGTCTGTGGCACCAATTATGAAAGCAGCTTTTGGAAAGTCCCAAACTATCTGGAGTATAATGAAACAGAAATATGACAAAGAAGCCCCATTACTGTTGAACAGCTTAAATCTTACACCAAAACAAGCATGAAACAACACGGGAATGTGACATTTCACAAGTCATTGGATTCTGTTTTTGTTAAGAATCCAACAATGGAACAACTTCTTTGGTTGCACAAAAATCAATAATGCTAGGCATCATGGGAAAATTAGTTATGTAACTGAGAAAGACTCTGGTACCAGTGGGTTGGGTTGCAGAGCTCAGTAAATATCGAGCCTGATCTTCTGCCAGATCTGCTAAAGCCGCTATTGAGGGATAGCGGGTAGCGGGAGGGGCGTTCCCCCATAAAGAACACAATCTTCCACTTTTGCTAAACCCGCTATCCCACCTGCGCTACCCGCTACATTATCCATAGCAGTGGTTAGGGCGTTCCACCTGTTAAACCAGTCAGTGCGTCAGCAGCCATTACCTTTAAGAGCAGGTTGCGCTACCCGCTAACCGCTTTTTATACAAATCAGAGCAGCTCTCATTCGCAGCTTGCTGGGACTCTGCTGTAGAGCTTCCTCCTCTTCCTTCCTCCTCCTCCTCTGCACTGATATATACATATAAATATTTTTACACAGAAAATTCCCATCAGCTACCTGAAAGTCCCAGATAGTTGGTGTCCTCCCAGTAAACACGCTCTGATCATCTATGGTTTAACTGGTAAGCAAGCCGTTTAAGACGATCTCTGCTATTTTCTCAGGAGTTCAACTGAGGCCAAATCACGCTTTTTATACAAGAAATAATTCAAGAGGTAGAGACGTTTGTGCACGTCCACATGTGACACACAGCGATGTGTTATCTACTTCTGAGGTTCAGCAAACTCAGCATCATGTGATCAGAGATAAAGATGGGGAGGCTGGAGACATCTGTGATGTCACAGTCATTCACACATCTTAACAGCTTAGTGATCAACATAGTTTTTATTCTCTGGAGTCTCCAGAACTAACTAGAATTATATTATACGTTTCTGATAGACAGCCACATGTAAGCACTCAAGCGTGCTGAAACACCTAATCCCCATTTATGACCGTCGCTTCCTTCTGTTCCAGCTCAGGTTTCAGACTCATAAAGGACATTTTCTCAGCTCCTACACTGAAAAATAATTAACTATCTTTTTTTTTTTTTTTTTTTTTAATTCTGTTTGTCTTTTTCTAAGTTGATAGGTATTGTCTGGAGTGCCAGTCTTTGACAAAAACCAGCTTCCTTATTTGCTCATAATAAAGTTGCTTAATAGTTTACCTGTTACAGATGAGGCTGGTGGTGAATGAAAGAATGAAACATGACAGAAAAAGCAGTTCAGACCAAGACTATGTGTTATTAAAGCACAGATGACCTTCTGTCTTACAGATGGAAAAGAAAAGAGAAAGCTCTCCCTGAGCTGTTGTCTTTGTTTATGGGTTCATACATGTGACTTTCTTTGCAGAGGTATCTGACAGAAATCTGTCTTTCATGCACAACATATATATATATATATATATATATATATATATATATATATATATATATATATATATATATATATATATATATACCAGGATGTGCTTGAAAGTAAAATGTTCCAGAGATTTCCCCGTTTGTGCTCCGTTACTTAAATCGTTGTAATTTCCTGAAGGCTTCTTTGGGAAATGTTCAACTTCAGACGTGTGCGTGGTTGCACACCTGCATGTGTGCAGGGCGGTGATTCCATCAGCGTGCACAGACGCTGCATATATAAGCCCAGCGGTGGCTGTTTGTGCACTTCATCTTCGGTCCTGCAGCATCTGGCGTCATGACCTCACAGCGATGGATCCCTGTCTGCTTCCACCTGCTCTCAGGTACCAAACCATCCTCTCATGCACTCAGAAAACACTAAAAGTGGAAATTTTGTCGTTCTCTATTTCTCTTTACCAGGAGTTTTAGTTATCTACCTTTCTTTCACTCACAAAACATTAAGCAGGATTTTTAATGCACAGATTTTTCTTTAGGTGAAATGTTTTTTCCATGACTGCAGTATTAGTTCTTTTACTCCATATTTGATCTGTTTCCTCTACAACGACTTCATTTGTGCTTCACCCAAAGCATTTTAGTCTCGATTGTTCTGGATACTTCTAACAGGTTGCTGTTTTCTGTCTGTAGTGTTTGGGACGGGAGCGTCTGTGGCGACATCACAGTCTCAGAAATGTGAGTATGAGCGACTCATTGCAGGAGAATGACTCATTATATTTGATTTTAAAGGCAGGTGACAACTATTTTGGAATCAGCTTATTCATCGTCAATTTATTAATACTGAATATATAATGTGCAAATTAACATCAACTATCACAGATGGACTGTTTTTAGCTCTCTGGGGTCATGGACAGGCGGTGGAGAAATAATTATGTCTGGGGTCAATTCATTAAGCTTGAGGATGAACTCTGGGTCTTTAAACCTCATTAATGAAACCTAAGCAGAACAAAATTTATGTTTGTTTCAGCATTCATGAAAATGTTAGTAACTCCCAGCTTTTTGTAGCTACAAACAAAATCTACTTTACACGTCTGCCACTTATTTAAGATGCTGCACTAAGTTACCGTACCGGCCTGAATATAGGACGACTGATTAGAAGACGACTGCTATTTTTCAAGTATCATTTTGGGAAAATAAAAATATGATGAAGACAATAAGGTTCTTTATAAAACAACTATTTTTGTACAAGTACTGTAGGAAAAAAATCACACAGAGATAAGATTCTGAGTATTGTCAAACATTTTAATGATTTCATGTACATGTCAGGTTTCCATGTTATTTTAGATCAAGGTATAGTACTATGTAATAAACTTTATTCTCTTAAAATCTGAGACTACAACTCAGTGAGTCAGCATAAACCATGTAGTTAAATAACTGCATTAAGCGAATTTTTACTTGTTCCATTGGCAGATTTTTTTTGCTTATTACAAGCAAAAATATCTAGAATTAATTTTTTTTTAACTTATTTTTTTGAGTGGCCTTTTTTCCAGTGTAAGGTGCATTTTCTTTTTGAAATTCCAATTTACACCATTTCAAGAATATTAGAAATGCACCTAATGCTTTTAAATGATCATGTAAACTGAACAGATGTACTGAGTGGAAATAAAATGTGCTTAATAACCCAAAAAAAAAAAGATAAATTTTAGTTCTATTTTGGCCCGAGCACAACATGATTAAGTTGGGAGCTATATAATGATTAGTCAAGTCAACTTTATTAATATAGCACATTTAAAACAAAAGTGCTTCACAAACAAAGATAAAACACAATACATAATAGAATAATATTAGATGGTGATCACATTCACTGGAACAACACCCTTAAATTGAACCATTAGAATAATAGAACTAATAAAACTAGTTAATGAGTACAAGTCAGCTGAAAGCACAGAAAGATAAGATGAAAACACTCTGATTGTTACATGAGGAAGGACGTTGTCTTCTGGGGTTGGAGATGGTTACCTCCAAAGAAACTCAGCCATCGTTGCGTTGAATCAAAACTGTCTCGCAGGCACAGACGAGAGAGATCTAAGGACCATGTGGTTCTCAGCTGGACTATGGTCCCTCTGGGTCTGGGATGAGGTGTCGCCTCGAGTAGAGGAGTTTCAGTATCTCTGAGTCTTGTTTACAAGAGAAGAATGAAACGGGAGATCAGTCACTCTGTACTGGTCTGCTGTGGTGAAGACAGACAGGAACCACAAGACTCTTCGTTCTGAGACTCACTGATGGTCGTAAACTGTGGGTAGTGACCAAAAGACAAGGAGCTGGACTCTCCCTGAGATATCCTGCCTCCTAATACACATCTGTATTACCCCAGAAAACTGGAGGAGGTAGTAAATAATAGGATCAATTTATCCGCTGATAGAAACTCCTTCCAAATGATCCCAGAATCAGTTGTGTTAATGATCCATTACATTCACGCCTGATGGAGCTCAATGAACCTCCCACAGTGGCTGAGCGGTAGCGCTGTCACCTGATATGTGACGGGTCCAGATTTGAGTCCTGATTGGAGGTGGGCGGATCGATCCAAATATCGATAATATCGATACCAATGCTGGTATTGAATGATACTCGTGTAAAAAGATCAATACTCAAGCTTTTTTTCTCTCCCACAACACTAAGACTTCATTGTCCCCCGCCCCTCTCGTCTCATCTTTTGATGTTGCATCATCACGTGGCTCAGCGGCATCGGCCAAACAAGCATGCAGGTAGACTCAGTCTGGCCCCTCCCCCCAGGCCCGCCCACTTTGAAAAAACATTAAGAACAGAACAATTCAACTCCAATCAATATTTACACAAAAATGTTAATTGTGATAATAAAGTATTTTGCTGTCACCTATAAAGTTTGCCGAAATGTTATCCTAGGTTTTAACAAAATAATCCAAAGACAAAAATAAAAGAAACGCCAATAGGTCAGCAGTTTCATGATAGATTAAGCTTAATACAGCGATCTCTTATTTTTCACGGTTAATGCCCCCCCCCCCCCTTGGCAACTCTAAAAACCCCCAAAAAGTAGCGAGTCACTGCAGCGAAACAAGACAGAGGCTCAACTGTGGTCTTTCTGTTACCTTCACAGCCTCTGGTCTCTGAACTGTAGTAAAGAAACTGCTGGTATTGTGCTATTTTTAGCTCATAATTAGCAGCTAACACGCTAACAACAACAAAAGAAAAAGTCTGGTTTTCTCTGCATGGAACAAGCACTTTATTCTGGCACTGCAGGAACTTGTAACATCACACAGGTTGTATTGTTGGGCTCCTGTCGGTTAACAGAGAATGTAAATCTATACACGCTGGGCTGCTGTTGATGCTCACTACACTTTTCATCTAACCCCGTTTTTGTTCTGCCGTCCCACGACACACACACTACATTACCCATAAGGCCACATCATTACCCATACGCTACCTTCTTAAAGGGGCCAGGCTGGCTCACAACATTTCTTCGCTGTGAGAGAACGCGCACAACATCCTGTGACGTTTCTGCGATTTTTTCTAGATTTTTTTATTATATTATATATTTCTGAAAAATCCGCGAATAACTAAAACCGCGGAACTTAAAAAGCGAATTGGCGAGGGATCACTGTATGAAAAAGTAACGGTATTGGTATTGGTATCTGTACTGGCCCTGTATTTACTTGGTATCAGATCGATACCAAAATTCTGAGTATCAGGAAGGGCATCCAGGGTAAAACCTGTGCCGAATCAATCACGCGGATCCGTCTACTGCGGTGATCCTGAACAGGGAGCAGCTGAAGTGGTGGCGAGATGATGCAGCGCCATGTCATGTGACCCTAAAGATCATGACGTTAGAAGTTTGGATCTGTGGCCAGGAGCTTCTCAGGTCGTAGATGTTTGTCAGAGCTCAAAAGCAGAAAATTAGAAACCTTGATCAACTCTGGGAACTCATGAAACAAGAGTGGATCTCCATTAGTCAGGGTTTCAACCAAAAACTGATCTCTGACCTGCCAGATAATTTCTCTGTATGAGCTAATAACACTGAAGCAGCAGGAACTGTTACCGCTACCACTCCTGAGTAAACTCTGTATCCGCTGTGATCAGACACCTGCAGGACCTTCGGCAGCGGCATCGTCCGGCCTTTCAACGGTTCAGCCTTCTACCTGCGCTCCAACTGCCCGGTCACCCTGACCCGCTTCACCCACAACCGGGTCGAGTGTGACATCACTGTCCGGAGAGGGGACAGCGGCCTGCTGACTCAAGTCGAGATCATCGTGAACAAAGTCAGGACCGTCATTCAGAACGGAAGCATCCAGGTGGAGAAGAAAAGGTCTGGTACCAGGTTCCCCCCAGATTCTGCTGGGTCATATTTTAGCTCCTACATCATAGGAAGAGGTAGTTTATTATTAGCTTTGGCTTTGGGGGATTATCACATAGTTTTCCATGTGGCTGAGTTGAATAAACAACTCTTTCACACCTTCAAGGTGACTTAATGTTTGACCAGAAAAATCATTTTGATTCATTTCTTTTTTGTTTGGAGGCTTCAGATCAGCGGCTTCACTGACAACCCTGAACTTGTGTTTGCTCTTGATGACAGTGTTTCACTTCCGTACGACCACACCTACCAGCATGTGTTTCATTACGGCATCTACACCAGACTGAGGAGCTCGCTGCTTCCTCTGTCTGTCACCTGGCACGACGTACCTGGAGGAGCCGACACTCTCTGGGTGAGGAGGACCTAAACACGGGAACACAAGCCCGAACAGTCACTCTACATACGACACCTCCTGATGTGTCTGGATGGTTTGTTTTAAAGGTGGAGCTGGACCAGGAGCTGAGCTCTGACATGACTGGACTGTGTGGGAAACACAACATGACAGGTACGACATTTAAATCACAAAGGAAGCTTAAGAAGTAGCTTTACTGTTACTGGATGATTATTAGTCACGTAGTCGCGTTATTATCGCATTAACGCATTCATTTATTAACGCCGACATTTATTTTATCGCGCGTTAACGCATGTTGCTCACATGCTTTTATTTTGAAAAGTTTTTTACTGGCTGCTGCAGAACCGGAAGAGAATTAGCAGGTAAACACGAAAAGCTAAAACAGACATGGAGAACAGGTAAAAATCTGTGGACTTTACAGTTCGGGTAGCAACTCAGGTAGAAATATTAACAATTCTGTCTGAAAACAAAATTTCTGGACTGCAACAAAACTTTCTTGTAATCCCTCCATGTTCCATCAGATCTGCTCCATGTGTTCACTGTCCTGCTGTTCTCTAGCTGGTTACTGCAGTGCAGCTCCATCTAGTGGCACAGATGTGTAATGACAACAGAAAGTCCAGTCCTCCATTATAAAACTAATTCAGTCCTGTGGCCCGTTTTTTAATTTCGTATTTTTAGTCCAAGTCTAAAATTGAAATATTAAAAAAAAAAAACAAAAACAGGCATTTTCATGTTTTTTTTTTTGTGTTAGATTAAAAAACAAAAAACGTAATAAAATGTCACTTTTTAATTTTTTTTTTTTTGATTGACAATTGAAAATGGAAAGAATGAATGATACACAGACTGATAAAGTTACTGAACTTTAACATGGACATTTTCATTTTAAAGTTCTCCCAGACGGAGGATTCAACAGAAACAAGGTTATTTGTAACAACTGACAAGTTGAACTCCCCGTTAAAAGTTTCTGCTGTTACCTCAGAAATTACCTGTTTTAATGTTCTGATTGTGCTGAGCCACAATCATTTTGTTGGATTTTATATGTAGACTTTAAAAATTTTTTTTTTATAAAAAACAGGATGACATTAATGCCCTGGCAGTGGCAATACAACATTTTTACACTAAATATCTATTATGACAAGTGCTGATGTTAAAAGTTATGGCACTTTAGTTCATATGGCAGCAGAATATTTCAATAAAAGTGCATTTTACACTGCTTTTGAATTCATTTTTTGATTTTGCATATACAATGCAATTAATCGTGATTAATCACGGAAATAATGCGATTAATCGTGATTAAAATTTTTAATTGTTGCCCAGCCCTACCAATAAAACACTGAAACCGTTGGACTTCTCTTTGGGATTATAAAAAGTAGGTTTTCAGTCAAAATTCAGTTTAGTTTACTGAAATGACAATGGTCACGGCTGTGATGGTTCTCATGGACTTATTTCCTCTTTTATTTTGAAAGTCCTGCATTTGTCCTTATAGGAACATTCTGGCATTGAACAACTCCAGGTTGATTATCAGAAGATTATTAGTATAAACTTTAATTGGGACAAAGACAACGTGAATCAAAGCAGTTTTGAGTGAGAATGAAATGTGTTTGCAGAAAAATAGCAGTTAACCTTGGAAGTTGTTGTCGAGTTTCCCCTATTTTATGATAAAAAGTTGGGAATTTGGGTCAGAAAGTTTGTCAAAACTCGCAATTTACAAAATGTCCTGATTTTGCGACAGAAAGTTGCAATTTGAGGGCTGAAAATCCAGATGTTGTGAAATTTGAGATTTTATGACAAAAATCTCAAATTGATTTTTGAATATAAAATTGTAGTTTATACCAAAAAGTTTTGATTTTTTTTTTTTATATATATATTTATTTTACAACAAAAAGTTGCACTAACTGGCTAAAAAGTACTGTGATTTTACAACAAAAAATACAGATTTTTATGGCAAAAATGTTCAATTCGACAGAAGCAGCAGTTTTATGACAAAATGGGATTTTCTTTTCAAACAGTTACTTTTTTGTAAATTTCCTGATTTCTGAGGAAGCATTATAATATTGAATTAAAAAGTTATAATTTTGCAAAGTTTTACATTTTTTTAAAGGCCATTTGAAACTGAGACAAGTAGTTGTAGTTCCATAAAGAAATTAAACTGTCATTTCTTCTTTTCAACAAAAGGAATTTTAGCATCTGTGTGTTTAGAACATTCAGTTATATTTTTTCAAATTTTTATTGTCAGTGGTCATAATTTTCATTTTCAGATTTTCAAAATTTAAAACCCTCTAAGATATCCATGACAGAGCCTCCTACAGCCAATAAATTAAATTAGTTAATGTCAAAACTGATATGCAGTATTCATGACAAAACAGTTTAGGAAGTTTTTCACATGTCTTAATTTTAGATAACGATGTATTTTAGTTCATTTTTGTTGGGAAAAATTGCAGATATTTGTGATGCATGTTCTGTCCAGCCATTAAATGTCAAAACGGCTTGCCATACACCATAAATGAGTCACAGTAGTAGCGTATGTCATATCCTGCTGTCATTATCACCCATAGTTTACTAATTCAATCTGAGGAGTGAGGTTGTCTTTTATTTTTTATGTATTTAGCTGTCGCTTTACTTTTAAATAAAATCAAACTTGAAGATAATCTAAAGTACAAAAGTAAAATGTTTTTCCAAAAGGATTTTTACCACCATATTTGATGTTATAGGTATGTACTAAGTTCTATTCATTCATGTAGAGCTTATTAGCTGATTTTTTTTTTTAATTATTATTATAATCAGTCAGCAGACAGCAGCTGATCACGGAGAGTCTCCTCACAGAGGACACGTGTCAAACTCGAGATCCTGTATCTGCTCCTAATTCTGTAAGTTGACGCCTGCAACCACACTTTCATTTTAAAACACTGTAAAACAAACCTTGATTTTAATGTACTTGTACTTCTTCTACTGTTCATTTTTATATCTGTATGAACCTCATGGATTTCTTTCTTTCTCGCTGTGAATCAACATTAGAGGATATTGTTTAAGTTGTTTAAGTATTGGTCCATAAATGTTGGATTTTAAGTGATTTTTGTAGGAAGCCGGTACTAATGCTAATGTAATGAAACATTTCATTACATTATTAATGTATTGAAATGTTTCCCTGCATACACTGCATGCAAGAAAGTAAATCTCGTAAATCCTGATTTTATTACCATAAATTTGTGAGAGAAGATTCAGAAATAGTGAATTTGTGACATCACTCTTTTAGATCGCTACTCAGCCGGTGCATATCTGAGGAATCATTTAGTTGCTTCAGCGTTAAGCATTTAAATATGTTTATTTAGAAGGCTGCAAATGAAGACAGATCATTTTAATTCTCCTCTAACACTGTTTATTGAGACTGACCTTGTAGCTTGGGGGCCCCCTAGTGATTACAGGGAGCCTTTACATCTGCGTACTCAGAAAAACGACTCTGGTAATGAGCATGAACAGGCCTCAGCCACATTTTTAATTTTATTTTATATGTGCAGGTCTGCATGCAGTTCTTTTCACGCGCAGTTGCCTGTCTGGGAGCCCAAACACTGCAGTACATCCAGCTCTGTCAGGAGAATATTTACGGCCATGAAAACAACATGGACATCAGCTGTGGTTTCTTTAAAGAGGTGGCCCTGAAGTGTGGAAGCAGCAGTTATCTCTGGGACATCTGGAGATCTGTAACTGCATGCGGTGGGTCGTCTCTCACGGATACACTGAAACCTGTTTCATCTGTTTATATACTAATTTCAGTAAAATTTCCTGTCTCTGCAGCTCAACCGACGTGTCCTGGAGACCTGGTTTATGTAGACCAGGGTGATGCTTTCGTTCCCAGCTGCTCCAACCTGAAGCCCAGAGTCTCCAGTCAGGAAACCACCAGCTCCTGCGTCTGTCCAACAGGTGATTGCAGATCTTCACCAGTTCAAACCTGCCGCTTACGTGCTTGTTTAAGAGCCTGATTATAAAAGAGTTGCCAATCCGTGCTGCAGGTACGGTACTCAATGATCATGCAGATGGATTCCAGTGTGTGGAGGCGTCCAGCTGCCCCTGTGTGTTCAACGACAGGAGCTACTCAGCCGGGGAAACCCACAGCACCAGCTGTCAGTCCTGGTGAGTGGACAGAAAAATCTGAGTTCCTGTGGAGTATCAGGGTAAACATGCAGCATTTAGAGCACTTTTCTAGTCATTTAGAGCCCGTTTTTATTTAATTGAATTTTTAAAAATGTATTTTGTGACACATATCAAGATTATTCTGCAACTTTATGTCACTTTAAAGACATTGGACCCACTGTTAAAAGTTGGCAGAGATTGTTTTTAGCTTCAAGATGGTTTGTGCCGTAATCTGAAAACTATTTTATTTTTAAGTCAGTCATATGTGCAGTTTGATATTGCGTGTATGAATGATTGAATGTGTCCTTCACCTTCCTCCTCTGACAGTCTGATCCAACATATTTTAGATTTTTATGACTCAGTCAGAGATGACAAAATTCACAGTGAAGTAAGAAATCAGGACAGACAAAGACATCAGACAGGCAGTGATGGTTGGTGTGTGTGTAGTATGTTGATGCCGTGTGGTGTGATGGACGTGTGATGTAGGGGTGCACGATATTGGGTATCTGCCGATATACTTATATTTCTGAAATAAATATTTGCTGATTACTGATGCCGCTACCGATATAATCCACCTCTGCTTCTGATCCAGAACATCAGCTGGCATAACATTCAGGAGAAATTGAGATAACCGGCCCTCCAAGGCCGACACAGGGGAGCCACTGCAGATAAGATCTTATTATATAGTTCCAAGTTCTTATCCATCCTGGCTGTGAGCTAGCTTACGATTCTGTTCAAGAATCGCATCCAGTTGGCGGTTTAGCTCACTAAGCGCCACGGTCTGAGTCTTCACAACCCGACTCATTCCCTCACACAGGACAGGCAGCCTCACAATGACCAGGATAACTGCTGTCGTTTTCCGAATTTGTCGATACACCAGTTAACCGCCAACTCCAAACAGCAGAAATCCTGTTATCAGAAAACTGAATATGTAAACATCTTCTGTATCTTCAGTGTACCAAGCAGCCATGAATAGGATCTTCCATTTATTCCAGGAATCCATCATATATCCGGCCGCTAGTGTCCCTTTTTTCTCGTTGAGGAAATTTGTTCAATTGAGTTGAGAGACCAGCTGACCAGATCCATGGTTTAAAAATTAGAAAATCTTCACAAATTCCTTGTTCTGGAGGGACGACGGCTCTTAAGATGAGTTATTAACTTAGTGGTTGACTTTGACTTTAAGTTCTCATTGCAAACAGCAACTGTGTTTTCACTTTCCAACAACACTTGAAGTCCCACAGAGCAGACATCGATGGTTTGTCCCTCTTTTACGCTCAGATAACATCCCTTTTTTTAGCCGTGTCATGCTAGCGTGATCATGTAGTGCTTGGCAGGAAAAAAGTAAGACTTTATTAGCTTAGGACCATCGGTGCTTTATCGATGGAGATGTTTTAATTTTTTCAGTTTTTATTGGCAAGTTGTGCCATGACCATTACAAATATTGTTCCAGCTAATCATCGAGCTCCAAGTATCCAAGTTCTAAGTATCAACAGAAAAGATGTCATCCATAAATCCCTGAGCCACTGACGGGATGAACTGGGAACTTCAGTTTGAGAATCATAGGATACAGCTTTGATGGTTAAAACCCAATCTTTCGTTTCTTTCCTCAGTTTGTGTGATGGAGGGAGGTGGAACTGCTCTGAAAACTCCTGCCCTCCCAAGTGTGTCATCGAAGGACAGTCTGTGACAACGTTTGATGGCAAACATTACGCGATCCCTTATAAATGCAGACACACAGCCTCACAGGTAACTGTTTCTCACAGTCCAGTTGTGTCACATAACTCATCGCTGCATGTTTGTTTTTCTTAAAGAACATATATCTCCAACTCCATCCAGGGCCTGGACTGGACTGTAGAAATAGAGTTTTCTGAAAACGGAGCATCTTTGCAAAAAGTTGTGCTACAGATCTTTAAGGTACAAACAACCTAAATTTATTTATCAGGAGATTATAGTCCATCAATGGAGCGTAACTGATGATATCCTCTGCAGGAAACATATACGTTTACACTCAGCATGGTTAAATTCAGGGATGAGGAGATCACTGAGCTTCATCAGTCCGGTAAGAAGAAACACTATTCACGGCCTTCAAGCCTTGAAGTAGATCCATAATCACCAACCTCAAATCAGCATCTCTCTTGACTGTCAGATCATGCCCTGGTCTTCTGGCAGTCCTCGATGTATGTTCAAGTCCACACCTCCATTGACATGAAGATCCAAGTCCAGGTGTTTCCTGAAATCCAGCTTTACATCACACCTCCGAGAAACCACACTGGCACCATCTCAGGTTGGAAACTCAGAGCAGATCCAGTTTCAGCCCCTTTGGCTCTACTCCTTAACCCGACCCCTGCGCTTTACACATCCATGAAAGATCCAGTGGTGTCCCAGTTGTCTCTTAGATCGAGGCAAAGGGCTACACAGCCATCCAAATGGAGATTTTTCAGGATTTTTCATACTTCAAAGAGAAGGATACGTAGAAACTCGGAGCAGAGGGCCCTTTACTATTTGCTCGGGAGTCATGCTCTGGGTCTCTGAAAAGTGCCTAGAGACAATTTGTATTGTAATAGATGCTATAGAAAAGAAGTTGAACTGAACTGTACTGGATTTAAGCCTGAGCAGAGGGTTAAGGTTACAGAGGTGTAGGAAAAAAAATCACAGTAAGTTAGTAATATCTGACTGCTGCATATCAATAAGGCCTCGGAGCTGCTGAGAGAGATGTTTTGTCTTCCAGCAACAATAACTGCCCTTACCACCTCAGCTGGTAAGGGTAGGGAGAGGTAAAAGGCATGAGCACAGGGCAAAGGGGTAATCATATTCATATATACAAACTAAAACCATCACTGCTGCTGACTCAGTTTTCTATATCCTGTGTTTCGTGAGTGACCCAGTTGGGTTTGTAGTTACAGCCTGGCTTCCTTTCAGGTCTTTGTGGCAACAACAACAACGACAGCACGGATGACTTCACCAGCAGCAGCGGGATCATCGAGAACTCGGCTAAGCTCTTTGCGTCATCCTGGATTTTGGATAGTTGTACGTTGGTTATACCCAGCCCCTGCATCAGCACCGACAATGGTACCAGCTACTGACGCGAATTAATGCTCATTTAAGACGGCGACTGTTTAACTTCTGAGAAGTTACCTTCTGTATTACTTCCTTGTATTAATATCGCGTCAAACAGGCGTGACATTAATACAAGGAAATGGTTTTTCCCAAATGCTTTTGCACGTCATCGTACTCTGTTACTGTTTCAGAAATATTTGCAGTTGAAAAATGTTCTGTGCTCAATGACCCAGCTGGGATATTTGCCAGCTGCCACAGTTACATCCCAACCGATCAATACCACGAAGTAAGAACACACCTACTCACCAAACAATACCTCAAGAGGTGTTAAGTGTGTTCACGTTGATTTATTAATGATGAACTTCTGTTAATATTCATCTGTTTCTAGGCATGTCTCCAACGAACCTGTAACTGTGGCAACAATCTGCAACGCTGCCTGTGCGTTGGCTTGGGGAACTACGCTAAAGCCTGCGCCAGTCTGGGAGTTGATCTTGGAGACTGGAGGAAGGCTGCCAACTGCAGTGAGTTCAGCTTGAATTGATACGTAACTAGAAAAACACTCGGAGAGCACAGACCTCCACCAAGCGCAACAATTTCCCCATATAGTGATTTACACCATAAATATTAGCCGTACATATAGCACTGAAAATATGGGACCGCTAGAAAAGTACCATATCTTCCTTTATTTTGTGATGCACACAAAATAAATAATAATGCTATAAAGATTTCATGCAATATTGGTTTCCACAGTCAATATATTGAAATTAGACAACCCTTTTTATAGAGATTGCGATAAACTACGCATTCTGGATCAGATCGGGATCAGCCTTTGAAATTTGATTTGAAATTTGAGGTTCCCATTGTCAATCCCTGAGTCAAATTTCATGAGTTTTGGGCAATAATTAATGGAGATATTGAGAAACAAAATTTTTGGCCCCATTGACCGCAATGTTATCGAAAATTTGAAAGTGATCCAGAATCCAGGATTTCTTCTGGATCACACCCAAAATGAAATCAGTTCTTCCTTTTCACATTTCTGACAACTCCTGAAAATTTAATCAAAATCCATCCATAACTTTTTGAGTTATCTTGAACACAGACAAACAAACAAACAGATAAATGCTGGCAAAAACATAACCTCCTTGGCGGAGGTAATAATGTAAATAAATACACAAAGCATCATTATATTTCCTCCATCCCGATCCAACAGGATCAGGCCTCAAATCAAAAAAGATGTTTTTTCCCATCAACTTCATGACAATTATTAATATACGTCAAGTTTTGCTATTCAGGTTGTAACACATTCTGAAAAAGTTGGTTTAAGGGCAATTTAATGCCAGTAAGAAGGTGAAAGAAAATAAAATATTTCAATTAAATTAAGAGTCAAGATCAAGATCAAGAGAAGGACAGCTCCTTATGCGTCATGGTGTCACTGGCCTAGCCAATGGGAGCTGGAGATATTACCAGTCAAGTGTAAAAGCTTGATGTAACAATATCACTTCTGACCACATGGGGGCATATGGATCTGCTGTGTTGACAAAGGAGGCACTGACAATACTGTGCTCGTGAGTGGGCACGGACCAGCAACCCAAAGACATGCACTTTGTTGAGCCTTATCCCAAGGACTCACACCTGAATGCTGTGATATGTCGCCCCTGTGTGGTCAGAAGTGGTATTGCAACAGTCAGTTGCATATACTGTTCACTGGGAACGCCCTGGTTATAAAGGGATGGACATGGTCAGCAACGATACTCAGCTAGGCTGTGGTGTTTAAATCATGAACAGTTGGTACTAAGAGGTCCAAAGTGTGCCAAGAAAGTCTCCTCCCACACCATCACACCCCCAGGAACAGCCTGAACCATTGATACCAGGAAGGATAGGTCCAGTCTTTCATGTTGTTTCCACCAAATTATGACCATCTGAATGTTGTTGTAGCCTCAGTTTCCTCTTCTTAGCTGACAGAAGTGGCACCAGGTGTGGCTACAGCCCACCAGGTTGAACATGTTGCACGTTCAGAGATGGTATTCTGCAGATCTTGGTTGTAACGAGTGCTTATTTAATTTACTGGTGCTTTTCTACCTCTCCAACCAGTCTGCCCATTCTCCTCTGACCTCTGACATTGTCGTCCACACAACTGCCGCTCACAGGATAATTTCTCTTTTTTGACCATTCTCTGTGAACCAAAATGACTCCACTTTGCAATAATTTTATCCAGAGGCAGCTTCATCCTTGACATCCATAGTGCCAGAATACCTTAAATGTTGTGAGAAGCAAAATTACAAAGCGGTAAAACCTTTATTTTGTCAAATTCTTTGGAATGTGTTGCAGACCTGTAAAGCAATGGATGTATATGGAGAAACTGAATGAAGCTGATAAGAAAAAAAAGATGAAAAATCTTGGACCGAGAGTGTCTGTAAAGACATAAAAGTCAGTAAATATCAGAATTACTGCTTTATTTTCTGTGTGTGAGAAAAAGAGATGTTTGTGTTGTGTAAGCATCTTTCAGTCGCTTTTCTGTAATGCTAAAGCAGCACAAGTGCACTGTAATAATGTCAATATCATAAATTATGTGTACATACTCCAATGTAAATCAAAATTTTGTGTCAAAGCTCTCAACTGTCCAAAGAATCAAGAGTTCTCTTACAACATTCGGGCCTGTAACCGGACCTGCCGCTCCCTGTCTGGACCCGACCCTCGCTGCGAGCTGGAAGATGCTCCGGTGGAGGGATGCGGCTGTCCGGAGGGAACCCACCTCAACCAAGGAGGCACCTGCACCCCAAAGGCACAGTGTGATTGTCATCATGGAGGCGGTACATCAGCACCAGGACCCGTGGTGATCGATGGACGACAGTGGTGAGTTCAGAATGGATGCTTGTGAAGCCCTGAAGATGGTGGAACAGTGATAACTACTGAAACTACAGCAGGGATGTCAAATTCCAGATATGTTTCAGCCTCATCAGCATCACAGTTACCATCTTTGTTTTCTTGATCGCCCACCAGCTACTAGGTTCGATCTTTGAAGGTGTTTCAAGACAAACTGACATTAGGAGTCTGTTTCTACTCAGGACAAACCTGCTCATATTTGCTCAGCATGTGCTGATTTAAAAATGTTTATTCTGAAAGACACTTGGAGTCTCGGAGCTTTGAATTCTTGATTCTTTTGTTGCTTTTCTTGGTGTCAAACTGTGAGCCAGGGTACGATATCAAAAAGTGCAACTTTCTGTCCTTAAATTTACAAATATTTCTTGTAAAAAAAAATAAAATTACCCTGACAATTTACCCTACAACAAAACAAAAAAGAACAATAGCAACTTCTTTTTTGCTTTTTTCATGAAAAAACAACTTTTTACTGCAAAACTTCAAATTTTACAACTTCCTGATGTTTTGTCCAAAAGCCAATACTTTCGTTGTACAATCATGACATTTTTTTCGTAATATCCAAATTTCACAAAATTGTGACTTTATGAATAAAAATGACAATCATTTGTCAGAAGATATCAACTTTTTTCAAAATTGTAACAAAATTATGACTAATCATAAAATTTTGAGTTTTGTACAATTTATTTGTACTAAAATGAGGTCTCAATTTTACAAAATTTTGCAATTTTTTGTTGTAATACCAAGATTTACGTGGAATTATGTGTTGTTGTTGTAAAAAGAAAAAGGTGACTTTTTGATGTAAAAATGCTACTTTTAATCATAAAATAGCTGCTCTTTGTTATTCCAGTGTTAAATTAAAATCAAACATGCAGTCACAGTGGCATCACGTCAACATTTCTTCATAAATGTTCTAGTTGGACGTAGATTTGCCTTTCATGCTCTCCTGCTCCAGATAAAATGAGGTGATGGGTGAAATTTCCACGAGCCAGGAGTTCAGATATGTAATCTGTTGAATAAAAGTTATAGTTTTTTAATGTAAACCTCATGTTTTGTCTTTCAAAGCCTTTGTGAGAATGGAAAACTGAACTGCTCCAAAGACTGTGGTAAATACATGATCTTTTATCATTAATTATTTTGCATTTATTTTAGAGCTTTTTAATTTGCTAATGCTGGTTAACAGATCTACGTCAATGCCTCCACTGACCTGTCTGTCACTACATTTGCTTGAAAGTGTTGCATATTTCACTGTCTATAACAGGTTTGTTGTAGCTGAATAACTACATTTTAAATCCTGTCTAGTGTGCCTTTACTAAAATAATTTTGTTTCTAATCTTATTCAGTCAGCTTGTCAATGACTCGTCTTGACTGGAACACAGAACACATTCACGCTGTCGTCTAAATGTCAAACTTCCTGTTTTGCATCAGGTTGCAGAAATGGGAAGGTTTGTGTTCACTGCTCAGACGACCCGGTGAATACAGCTCAGAAAACTTGTGACAGTCTCAGCAAACCCTTGGTAAGTACCATCATTGTCATCAAACGTAGCTGTCATCAAATGTTGTAGCTGTTGGGCTCAGATAGTTTAGCTTCAGTAGTTCTGATGTAGGATTCTCAACATTATCAGCACACTGTTGAAACTCAACAGAATTGACATTAAATCAGTTTCATACTGAAAAGATTAACATTTTGTGTTTTTGTTTGTCTATCTGCAACATTTTAAATTCTCTGAAAATTGCATCCCAGTTCCGACTGACAAATGAATGTGTCTCATTCTGATTAGATAACTTTTTCTTCTGAAACCTACAGCGACTAAAATGTAGATTTTTTTGATAATTTTATATTTGTCTTTGTCACTGAATTTTATGTACCATCACCACTTTTTTTGTTAACTAAACTGAACTAAAACCCCTTTCTCTGGTGTGATTTCCAGCGCTCCAACGTTACCTGTAAGAATGGCTGCTTCTGCCCACATGACCAGTATGAGGATCACCGTGGAAACTGTGTTTCTAGAGACAACTGCACATGTGTTTACAGCGGCAGAGTATTCAGCGCAGGACAGCATGTGAAGACCAACTGTAAAACATGGTAACACTCTCACTGACGCTGCTGGTTCAGTCTAAAATGTCCCGTCCGCCCGTTAACGACCGTAGTAACGCAGCTCTGTCTTGTAGCGTCTGCGGTCACGGCCAGTGGCAGTGCACGGATGAACCATGTCCAGGAACATGCCAAGTTTATGGAAACGGACATTACCAGACGTTTGACTCTAAATGGTACCGCTTTGACGGACACTGTCAGTACACGCTGGTGGAGGTGAGAACGCTGGGCGGTTCTTCGCACAGGAGGTGTGGATGAATAGAGGGAGGTCAAACTAACATGTCTACCGCTGGAAGAAAATCATGAAGATCTTTGCTTGCTTCGTCAGGCATAAAGGGGATATCGGAGCACAAGAACTAATATTATCACAAGTCTTTAGTCTTGTCTCATACAAACTGTGTTGTTTCATGACACAGTTTGTACCAACATCCAGTGAGGAGCGTTAATCTACCAAAGAATCTGGTTGTAGCTGTGTAATCAGTGACCCCTCAAGGTCCTCAATGTTTGCAAAAATATGGCTTATAGCCCTAAGAACCAGCTAAAGCAGAGATAGAAAACTGATATACGGCTCCTTTCCTCGCCAGTCCGTAACGCTGCTCCTTTATTTCAGGATTATGACGCTACCTTTTCTGTCAGAGTGGAGACCGTCCCCTGCTGTGATGAGGCGCTCACATGCTCTCGCTCCATCATCCTGGACCTGAAGGTGGATAACTCTCTCAGCTATCCAACTCTCCAAGCATCATTATTCTTTTATTATCATTAGGGTTGCACTGAATGTGGAACATTTATTGTTATCACAGTATCAACATGCACAATATCAGTATCGCATAGACCAGGGGTGCCCAATCCTGGTCCCCATCCATCATGTTTTAGAGGTTTCCCAGCTTCAACACACCTGATTATAATCAATGGTTTTTATTGGGTTGGCATCAAAGTCTGCACAAGGCTGTTGATGACACAGACACTTGTATCATGAGTGAAAGCAGAGGAAACCTCTAAAACCTGCTGGATAGGGGCTCTCGAGGACCAGGATTGGGCAACCCTGGCATAGACTACAAAGGTCATTTTCAACCAAAGGGAGGATGGGACCAAGGGTGGTAAAATGAAGCACATTGAAACAGGAAGTGAATTAAAACACGGGACAGGAAACACAAGAAAACAAGAAGAGCTAAGAAAAATCCCAAAAAACAGAAGCGCAAAACTGAACCAAGATCGTAACAGTATATACAATGTTTTCCGAATGTCGTGCAGCCTTAATTATTATTATTATTATTCTAACACTACAGCTGCATTGTAAGTGGTGTTGTAGCAACAAAGCAAAGCCTAATCTTATTTGTGAAAACCTCTCCCATTAAGGACGAAGTTACATTGACCCTGAGTGACATGAAGGTGACCAGACAGCTACAGAGCGACTGGACTGTGGAGACAAGTCCTCTTTACAACACGCACAGTGTGGGACTCTATATCATAATCTCGGTGCCGAGCGAAGGTCTGACTCTCATTTGGGACAAACACACCAGGATCACCATCGAACTGGACCCACGCTGGAGGGTCAGTGATGAGGGCGATTATGACTGTTAATCATTTCTGTTACTCGTGCATTGTTCCTCCTCACTTTGAAAACGAATTTTGAAATCAACCTTTGGTACGCTTACGCATCTCCATGCATGAACTTTCCTCCAGAACAAAGTCAGCGGCCTCTGTGGGAATTTCGACTCCAATGAGATGAATGATCTGCAGATCAGGGGCTCAGCAGGTGAATTCTCGTTGTTTCATGTTGCAGTAATGCCTTTGTCCTTATCGTAGAAGTAAAATCTGACCTGTGTTTCAGTGGTGAGCAGTCCTCTGGCCTTCGGCACAGCTGGAAGGCTGCCACTCCTCCATGCTCTGATGTGACCACGGAGATATTTCCATGTGAACGTAACTCCTATTGTTCAGCCTGGGCCCAGCGGCGCTGTATGATCCTGACAGGAGCCACCTTCAAAGACTGTCACGATAAGGTATATTTAGAGTCCCCCTGACACCAGGTACTGGGATCCGATTGGGGCTTCCTACATATAAGAGAGGGAAAAAATGTAGAGCCTACAAGGAACTTAGATCATCTGTGACTCATTTGCCAGCCCAAGCAAACAGTCAACAGTAAAGATAAAAGACGCTGCAACATTGATTCCCTGAACACATGGGTGAAAGTTGTGTTTATGAACCTTCAGGTGGATCCAGAGCCCTACTACCACGCCTGCGTGCAGGAGTCTTGCTCCTGTGAGTTTGAAGGGAAGTTCCTTGGTTTCTGCACAGCTGTGGCGGCCTACGCAGAAGCCTGCAGCGACCAGGACATCTGTATAAACTGGAGGACACCTGATCTCTGTCGTGAGTTGGGAACCCTTCGCCCCATGACTTTAAAGTGGCAAATGTTGGTTTAGTGTGTCTTCTGAGCTATCTAGATTGTGCTACAATGATCTTAAGATATGACCAGAGGCTCAAAAACCAAGATACTTGTATGTTGTAGCATTTATATCCCCAAAGCATTTGGTGTTTAGGGTGCAGGTTGATAAGTGACATCATGCTCACCTGCTAAGTCTGCCAGAACAGCTTTAGTTGGTAAAACATTGGCATTGTTATTTGCAAGTAAAATTGTAAATGCAATGTAAACGTGAAATTGTGAGTCATGCCTTGATGTACAAATTGGCTCAGCAACGAAGTCTGTATACTAGAGTTCTTCGGAACAACCCGACAACCCCAAAACCCGAGGTTCCGACCCGACCTGAATTGGGTCTCGGGTCCATTCACAAGACGTGACTCCGGGTTCGGGTCAGAATTGGTACAGTTCGTCTCAGGTCCAGTCTGTGCTCTCTGACAGGCTGGGTCCACATTTACCTGAGAGAAATAAAGATGTTGGCGGTGGCAATTGTCACTTAACCACCCCCCCCACCCCCCCTTCCATCCAATAGGCTGCAAAAAGGTCAGGTGACAGGTCGAGCAAAAGTAAACAAACAAACACTAGTTTGGTTTAGCCTATGTCGGGACTCGGGGCAGTTAAATGTTTATTCATTAACGTGGTGTGTTGCCGTAGCGTGTTATTAGCGGTTTGGCCGGCAGCTGTAAAGCACAACGGATCGCCAACATGACAACGCTGGATGAGACAATATGTTCACGACATGTCCTGACCAGTGTAGGCTATTAGCGTTAGCAGTTGCTACCAATAGCATCTGTATCCACAAAGAAAGTAACGACGTGGATTTATTGTTGTTTACATCACGTAGCCTATGTAGCAACTGAACCGGGTAGAAGAAGACAACTTTAGGTAAGAAAATCAAGTTTTATTCAACGCTAGACAACTTTTAACATGAGCAACTATGGGCTGGATTGTCTCGGTTCTATTTGAGTATCTCCGTTCGGTTCGTGGTCGTAAACTAAAGATTGGGGTTGGGTCGGTTCCAGGTCCAAATATTGCGGGTCCATTTGGGTTCGGTTCCTAGATTTATGATAATAGCTCGTGTCGGGTCAGTTTTGGGTCAAATTTTCACGGGTCCATTCAGGTTCACAATTCTGGCTTAAAGATGTATGAAAAGATTTGAAATGTTGAGGTCGTTTACAGGAAATGACGAAAAAAAACGTAGCACTGATAATGAGTTGGAATTTTTTAAAACATGCGCATCTGAATGCCAATAGGAATTGTGCACACCCATGATAAGCCCCGCCCATCAACAGGCCTCCAGCTGTTTGACCAATCAGAACAAAAGCTGAATCAAATTGATTCATTCATTTTCAGTTATTTCTATGATCAAATAATTATAGAATTTTAAAATTAAGCTGAGCGCAAAGGTATTCAAGAGATACCACGCAAATAGAGCATAATATAGCCACTAAATCTTAAAACTATTGTATACTATAACTATATTATTTTTAAAAACCCATATGACAGAAAGTGTACTATCACATATGGATTTTACCTGTTATCGCCACTCTTTAGCGGTCTACTGTGATTACTACAATGAGCGGGGCCAGTATAGCTGGCACTACGAAGCCTGTGGTAGGATGCTGACCTGTGGCAAAGACAACTTCTTCACTCACAAACTGGAAGGTAAGCAAACATTTTTATTTGGATTGGAAATAATTTAAATCTTTTTTTATATCTGTGTTTGAATCTCAGTGGTACAAGCACTACAAATATGGAGCTTTGTTCCCAAATGCCACGTAAATGCCTACTGTGGAAAAAGGAATCCTTATGTTAGCCTTGTCCAATGACAATGTCGGTATCTAGAATGGGTCATCACACTGGAAACATGTATTATGGTCAAACCAGCATTCAAGATTGTTTTTGGAATAAATGGACACTGTGTGCTCTGGATCATAGATGAATAGGACCATCCAGGCCTTAATCAGCAGTGTCTGAGATGATAAGAGGTTGTATCCATACCCTTAGAAAAACTCATTTTCATGTCTTGCAACATGTGCTGCCTTCAGGGTCACATTTATTTCCAAGGGCATACATATATTTTTCAACATGACATTACAAAACTTCTGCACACATTACTACAAAGAGGTGACTGATGAAGAAGAGGGTATGGGTCCTGAGCAAGCGGCAACTGTCCCATGTCCGGATTGGAGCCCGACCAGTTTTGTTTCAGTTCCTTGACTGACAACTAGGTTCTGGCTCCAAGACAGAGAAACTCCCAGTTGACTCCCATATTAAATGGCCATCTTTGCGGCAGAATTAAACATATCCTCAACGTGGTACAAAAAGGTATACACAGCCCGTGATCCTAATCTGTCCTGAAGAGAGAATATGTGGAGAATTTTGAAAGGCAAAATACCTCAAAACAATCCTGCACTGTTGCACACCTTAAAATGAGTTTGCAGGAAGAATTGGACAAAATACCAAAAGAAACACTTCAGGTTCACTTGGTACCCTTAATGTAAGAATGTCTTTGGGTCTTCAACGCATTGAAGACCCAAAATGCAATTGAGTAAGAAATTAAATTCAATGGATAAGAGGAAAAAATAAATACTTTAGATTGATACTGTCAGCCAGGCATGGACTGGCCATAGGGCGTACCGGGCAATGCCCGGTGGGCCGACGCACATCTGTGGGCCGGCCCAGGTCTGTCATTAAAAAAAAAAAAAAAAAAAAAAAAAAAGTTTATAGTTTTTATTGACCGCGACGGTAACGGACTGGTAGTCGGCTCATAAAAATCTCCGAGGTGGGGGGGCGACGACGACGACGACGACACACACTCAACAAACTCAAGAAAGAGACACTGACAGCTAATCATACAAGCGCTCCAGTGCTGCGCTGATGTGAACGCAGTGTGAATGTTATTTTCTGCTGAAGGGAGGGGGTGGAGGCGGGACGGGGCCTTGCGAAGACACGAAGTGGCCCATTGGTTGATTTTCTTGACGGACATTGGGCTAGTCCAATGAAATTTCTCAGCTCTCGTTGGCCCGCCTCTCCCATCCCTCCTGACCAAATTTTGCCGTTTGGCCTGACCGGAGAGTGTGGTGGCTCGTGGATGAGTATGGAAATGGAGAAAAAAGCACAAAAGCGAAAGGGAGGAGCAGAAAAGCTCAGAGAACGGAGACAAAAAAAATTAAAAGTGGATGCAGCAAAATGTGCCAAAATCACGGAAATGTTTTCAACCACAAGCTCGGGGGCGGGGGCCGCGGGGCCGTCGAGTGAACGGGTGGTTGTCGGAGAAGCGGACGAGGAGAGAGAGAAGGAGGAGGAGGATGAGGAGGAGGAGAGAGATGAGACCCAGCAGCAGGGCGAGATTGAGGTCAGAATAGCTATTTGGAGGTGATCACCTGTGTGCATAGTGCGAATTATGGGGGGGGGGGGGGGGGGGGGGGGGGGGGGGGGGGGGGGGGGGGGGGGGGGGGGGGGGGGGGGGTGGGGGGGGGGGGGGGGGGTTGGGGGGGGTTTGACCCCCCCAATTACAACTTCGACCCCCGTAAAGATGGGACAAATTGTCATTTTTGTCATCTTCGACCCCCCTAAAGATGACAAAAATTGTCATTTTTGTCATCTCTAGAAAATGTTGACCCCCCCAATTGTCATTGTATAATTTGCACTCTGCCTGTGTGTGTGGTTTAGTCTTTGTTGTCAAATAATGCTTTGAGTAGATTTGGTGTCCAATTTACAGTGTTAAGTGTGTTAAAATATTAGTGAAACATTGCTTTGCTGAAATGCATGATAAATAATTGGTAGACAGAAGTAACACTAGTGACACTAACACCACTTTATTTTAATTTTTGAAACTTCACTATGTGCACATAGTATACAACATGCAGCATGTGCTCTGCATATCGTATAAATAACCGGCATTTTTGATCCCCGGCGTATGGTGGGCTGCCAGGGATCAAAAATGCCCGGGCCATTTTTTGGTCCCAGTCCAGCCCTGCTGTCAGCAGAGATAAAATTCAAAAAAACACTTCACAAAATAAAAATAATAAAATTAAGATTTATTCTTTGTAAAGGCTGTTACCCGAGATGTCCAAAGGAGGAGCCATATTATGATGAGAATACTGGTGAATGCACCACCCTGAGCAACTGCTGCTGTAATTACAATGACACTGTTGTTCCAGCTGGAGAAGTAGTGATTATGAACTCCATTGGGTGGTAAGTTGACCCTTTCATACTGGATGGTTTATTTTATGTATTCCCAAAAACTGAAAAGCGAATGATTATTTCCATGAATAACTCTTAATTCTTGCTTTTTCATTTCATCTAGCGTTTGTAATGATGGAAACATTAATTGTGGTAAGTTTGAAAACATATTTAATATACTTTATATCCATTATCTATACCTGCTTAATCCTCTTCAGGGTCACTGCTGGAGTCTATACCCATTTTGCCTTATACAGGGTCACTGGGATCTGCTTCATTTCTTTTTTTAAGCCTTTAGTTTGAAAACCAGAAGTCCATCAATGTTGTTCCTTAGAGTTTTTGCCACACTCACTGAGCTTGGAGGGTTAATGACACTTGTGAAATATCTGGGATACTTATATCTACAAAATTATACCGACCTGGATGAAATCAGTGCCGTTTTCATGACACTATTAAAGTTTAAAGAGAAAAACAACAAGCGAATGTCGGATGTGAAACTAACTTTACCATGCCCCGCTGTCAATTCACAGCGACAGTAAATACAAATAACCTTTTTCTTCTAAACAGACCCATCTGGCAGCACCTTAAGGCTAAACTTGCCGTTCATAAGAGCCTTTTCTGTCGCCATGTCTGTCCCACATGTTGACTGTAAATACACTTATTGTCCATGAAAATATTTAAAAGGAGCTGTTGCATTTTACATATGTGTTTCCAGGACCTACAACTACTTCAGCCACCACAATACCGACTTCTACATCAACAACTGAAACTACTTCAGCCACCACAATACCGACTTCTACACCAACAACTGCAACTACTTCAGCCACCACAATACCGACTTCTACACCAACAACTGCAACTACTTCATCTACAGCAATAACAACATCAACAACTACATTTACTTCAGCCACAACAATACCGACTTCTACACCAACAACTGAAACTACTTCAGCCACAACAACACCCACTTTCACACCAACTACTGCTAGTACTTCGTCCACTACAATACAGACTTCTACACCAACAACTACATCTTCTTCAGCCACAACAGTACAGACTTCCACACCAACAACTGAAACTACTTCAGCCGCAACAATACCCACATCTACACCAACAACTGCTACTACTCCATCTACAGCAATACCAACATCAACAGCTACATCTTCTTTAGCCACAACAATACCCACATCTACACTAACAGCTACATCTTCTTCAGCCACATCAGTACCCACTTCTACACAAACAGCTACATCTTCTTTAGCCACAACAGTACAGACTTCTACACCAACAACTGAAACTACTTCAGCCACAACAATACCCACATCTACACAAACAGCTACATCTTCTTCAACCACAACAGTACAGACTTCTACACCAACAACTGAAACTACTTCAGCCACAACAATACCCACATCTACACCAACAACTGAAACTACTTCAGCCACAACAATACCCACATCTACACCAACAACTGAAACTACTTCAGCCACAACAATACCCACATCTACACCAACAACTGAAACTACTTCAGCCGCAACAATACCCACATCTACACCAACAACTGCTACTACTCCATCTACAGCAATACCAACATCAACAGCTACATCTTCTTTAGCCACAACAATACCCACATCTACACCAACAGCTACATCTTCTTCAGCCACATCAGTACCCACTTCTACACCAACAACTGAAACTACTTCAGCCACAACAGTACAGACTTCTACACCAACAACTGAAACTACTTCAGCCACAACAGTACCCACATCTACACCAACAACTGAAACTACTTCAGCCACAACAATACTCACATCTACACCAACATCTGAAACTACTTCAGCCACAACAATACCCACATCTACACCAACAGCTACATCTTCTTCAACCACAACAGTACAGACTTCTGCACCAACAACTGCAACTACTTCAGCCACAACAATACCCACATCTACACCAACAACGGAAACTACTTCAGCAACAACAGAACAGACTTCTGCACCAACAACGGAAACTACTTCAGCCACAACAGAACAGACTTCTACACCAACAACTGCAACTACTTCAGCCACAACAATACCCACATCTACAGCAACAACTGAAACTACTTCAGCAACAATACCCACTTCTACACCAACAGCTACATCTTCTTCAGCTACAACAGTACAGACTTCTACAACTCCAACTACTTCATCCACAGCAATACCAACATCAACGGCTACATCTTCTTTAGCCACAACAATACCCACATCTACACCAACTACTGCTAGTACTTCATCCTCTACTATACCAACTTCTACACCAACAACTGCATCTACTTCAGCCACAACAGTACCCACTTCTACCCCACCTTGTATCTGTAACGACCTGAAGATTAAAAAAATGTGGTCCTGCGGTGAGACTTGGACAGAAGACTGCTTCAATAAGACTTGTATAAATGGGAAGATCGAGTTAACTCCAGTGGTCTGTAAAGAGTCTCAAGCTCCCAGCTGTCCCAGGAATCTGGTCACAAAGGTCACAGATGGATGCTGTGAAACATGGACTTGTGACTGTGAGTGACTTGACTAAAAAAAATCCTCTTTTTCTTATTTTTCTTCTAATATGAAATAAAATGAGTCCTTTTTTGCAACATTCCCAGGTCGTTGCGAACTCTACGGGGACCCACACTACATCTCTTTCCAGGGTGTGACCTTTGATTTCCTGGAGGAATGCTCTTACGTTCTGGTGGAGGAGAGGTCACCACGTCATCATCTGACCATTGCTGTGGACAACTTCTACTGTATACCAGGCCTCAAAGGCTCCTGTGCTAGAGGAATCGTCCTGAAATATCAGAACAATACAGCTACACTTAGAATTCACAACGTCTTTGGAGTACAGGTGGGAAGTTTGTTGTTAGTTTTTTTTGTGTGTGTGTTTCAATTAGACAGAGGAACCAAACTAATTCTTCGTAGTGTAGAAAAGAATTAGGATGGCAGCCCAGTATTACCAAAATAAATCTCTGATATAAGATATAGATTTGTGAAATATTAAAGGCTTACCTTTCAATATCTAATAGTACAGTCTCCCGAAACAGATGATTTTAACCTGATCTGATCTGTCTCAGGTCACTCTGAACAATGTGACCATACAGCCACCGTATGAGGAGAATGGACTGAAGTTTGACACCACAGGATATGAAGTCTTCATCCATCTCCCAGAGATCCGCTCTTTTGTCTCTCTCTCTCCTTTTTATACCGTGGTGGTCAGTGTGGCCATGGAGCACTTCCTCAACAACACCCAGGGACAATGTGGTATGTTTTGGATGGAAAGTAGTGATCCAGGCATAAACTAATCTACGCTGAATATCCATCTGAGCTTAAGTCTTAAGTCTAGTTGAGCATTTCGAGTCACGCTTGCAACATACTGTCAACGAGTCAGCTTAGTTGATTTAACCATTTCAGACCAGTTTAGCACAAATAGGTGGCTATATTATTGCTTATTGTCAGTTTCTCTATTTTAGAGTTAATAAATGTCACACATCAGAGTGTTTTTGATGATTAGACATGGAAGAAGGTCTATGTGTCACCCACATTATCAAAACCATGTCCGAAAAGAGCCTAAAAATGGTGGAAAGATTTTGGTGTTGGACCATTTGTCTCTTTTGATCCAGTGGTGATATTAAATAAATGGAGAGCTTAGAGAATGTACCTTCTGCATGGCAAACATAAATATTTTAGACTTAACCACTACTGTCCAATTCCAGTACAATTCTGATCCAGTAAAGATCTCCATCGTGGAAATGCACACAACTAAAATGCAAACTACTGGACATCGAAAGGTCATTGCAGAAATTTAAAAATGTTCGAAGGATTATGAACAAAAGCACTTTTTGACCAAGAAGGCGTAAATCTTCTTTATCTTTAATAGCATTGAACTTTCATAATTTATAGACTTCTGATCCTTTATCATTTTCAGTTAATACATGAAGAATATTTAATTATGAAGCTGCCACTGTGAAGGCATTAGAACATTTGGTAGTCTTTACTTTAGTGGTGCAAGTTCCTACATCAGCAGATGCATTTCTCAGCAGGCGTGAAGAACTGGAGCATTAATTCTGATAAGTCCGTTCCCACTCATGTTGCATGGCCACATATCCACTCCACATGCAGAAGGGATTCAATTCTGAAAATCAGTATTGCCTAGTGGATTTCTGAATCTATACAGCCATGAAAAAAGATCTGATTAGGTCACTTCAGATAAGCAGTCTGGTAAAAAACCTCTTGCTTTTCATAGGAATAATTAAAGGAACATTCCAGAGTAAAAACAACCAATTCAATTCAATTCAATTCAATTCAGTTTTATTTCTATAGTGTCTGTTACAATGTCAATTGTCTCTAGGCGATTTACAGAGACCCAGATCATGACCCCCGAGCAAATATCATTAACTAAAATTAGAATCCAAATCCAAATCCAGGATAATGGCAAGTAAAAAACTCCCACAGTGGGAGAAAAAAACCTTTAAGCCAAACAGTGGCAAGAAAAAACTCCACTTTAAGAGGAAGAAACCTTGATCAGGACCTGGATCATATGGGGGGACCTTCCTGTTGAAGACCAGCTGGGTAAAGAAAGAAAAAGCGAGGAGAGACAGGACAGAGAGAGGAGAGCACACAAATGACTGAATGAAATGACTACATAAACAGATACAGGTAACAGCACTGAGGTGAGATGGTCAGAGGACTAGATCACCAGTCACCACCGCCAGCCGGCACCCTGAACACATCTACACACACAGGTGGAGGTAAACGCTGGGATGGACAGAGGAGGGAACTGCAGGTCAGCATGAAACTCAGGAAACTCTGCTCTGCAAACATACAGAAATAAAAGAGAAAAAATGAGGCAAAACAGCACAACAAACTACAAACCATAGGTCTATTATGAGAAGATGAGGAGCATAAACTTTACATATGGACCAAAGCAATGTGAACTGAATCAGTTTTGAGTGAGAATAGAATATAGAAAAAAGGCAATTAATGTTAGCATGTTGGGAAATCGACCCATGTAAAAAAATTAATTCCTATTTTAAGCCTCTGATAAGATTCAAAAATGTCATTTCTCTTGAGGGATAGAGTGGGTAGGGGCCCTAGTGACAAACCAAGGTCATTTTAGCTTTGTATGTGTACAAAAAGTCTTTAAAAAGGATTTTCGGAACGCCATCTTTCTCCAGTCGCTAGCATCTTATAGTCTTATAGGGTTATGGTTAACACGGTGGTGTTGACAA
Organism: Hirundichthys speculiger; assembly: GCA_018398805.1. NCBI lineage: Eukaryota > Metazoa > Chordata > Actinopteri > Beloniformes > Exocoetidae > Hirundichthys > Hirundichthys speculiger. Next base: position 38,669 of record JAGFBZ010000276.1, on the reverse strand, counting down.
TTGACTAAAGAAAAACCTGGAAATGGCAAACAAAGAGTTTCCAGTTGTTCTTGAACAGTGTCTCTTCTAGACAAGAACGGTTCCCTTTGGTGAACGTCTTATGAATAATGTCCTCTTCCACCTAAATTTAACTTCATATATAGTATAGTGGTGTATGTTGGTATGAGTTTGCATTTATTCATCTCTGTTTCCGTCTCCGTCCTCCTTCCAGGTGAGTGCGGTGGTGCGTCGTGTATCCGTAAAGATGGGGGAGTGGAGGACGACAGCTGCTGTGATAAGACGGCCTATGACTGGGTGTACGCCGATCCTCTGAAGCCAGCCTGTTCCTCTGCACCCAGAGATGTTCCCTGCCTGGAGACACCTCCCCCACCCACCAGCCCACCCTGTCCTCCGAACCCGCTGTGTGACCTGCTGGACCACCGGTGAGCTTCACCCGCTGTCAGAAGTGGTGGTAGAACTCGTAATGGACATGATTGTGGAGAAATGTGGCCAAAAAAATAAAAGATTCTGCAGCTGTTAATAATAAATGAACCATTTTTCCTCAGCGTCTTTGCAAACTGCAGCGATTATGTGAATTTTACACTCATAAAGAAGAACTGTGAGTTTGATTCATGCAGAAGCCCAAACGCTTCGTGCTCTTCTCTGGAGCGAGCTGCTGAGGAGTGTAAACCTCCTGGTTTCTGCATTGACTGGAGACATGTAACTAATGGAAGCTGCGGTAAGCACCTTCATCTGACTCATTATTTTTATTGAAAACTGATATTTTAAGTTAACATAAATATTCCTGGTGATGTTTTTAGATGTCAAGTGTCAAGAAGGATTGGTTTACAGAGAATGTCAAGAGAAGCTGGATGACTTCTGTTATGGAGGGTTTGGAAATTTTATTCTTGCTACATAATATCCTAATGTGTCTTTAAAGCAGCACAAAGAGCGTTTGGATGTTGAAATATTATTACATTTGAGGGAACATTTCCTTTTGGGGAGTGTCTCTGTCTCCTCTTCCTGCTGATGGTTCAAAACAAATGAAGTCACTTTGGACTCCGGTCTTGGGCGTCTGTTGCGACAACTGCATCTTGATTTATGGACCAGTGGACCAGTTCAAGAGCCTTACTGGGCTTCTGCAGGGAACACGAGAGTCTGCCCAACCAATCTACTTCTTCTTTGTGTTCGAGTTTGGTCCACCTTCCCAGTAATAAGTCAGATTCATTTCAGGTGAGGTGATGCACCTGTGATCGCGAGACCAGAGACCGCCAGTCCAAGAAATCCAAGATGCAGCCCGCTGCTAAGTCAAAATAATTTAACTTTTTTGAGGAAAAGAAAACTTGAGATCTTCAACACATCACTAGCCAACAGCTTAAACATGTCACCCTGGAAGATTTAGAGGATTACATCGAAGCCTACTTTAACCGATTTTGCGTTACAGCTGATATCGATACATTAAGTATAGTGGAGAAAGCTAAACCTACTCCATCCAAACAGAGCCAAAAATCGGATTCTACCCACTCCTCTCCAGAAAAGCCTACCAGCTCTGAGGTTAGTGACATCTTAATCTCAATCAATGAGAAGCTCTCAGGCTTGGATTCCAGGATCGCGCTGATTAAAATCATGGACAAAGAGTTCCAGCAGTTACGAGAGAGTTTGGAATTCAGCCAAGAGCAGATAGCTGCGTTGACGCAAGAAAATAACTCACTCCGCCAATCTGTTTCAGCCCTGACAGATAAACTCGAAACTGTAAATAAAGAAAATAAGGATATGAAAGAATCAATTCTAAACTTACAGAGAGATAATCTCGTCTTCTCTGGCATCCCAGAGGAAACAAAAGATGAGAATCCTGAACAGCTGATTAAGGAATTTATGGTCACGCAGCTTAAAATCCCTGCGGAAATTAGCTTCCACCGAGTTCATCGGATCGGTTATAAAAATCCAGCGAACAAACGTCCGTGTCCCATTGTGACAAAGTTCGAACACTTTAAGCAGAAGCTACATGTACAGCAACACGGGAAAAACTTTTGGGACTATTGGGACTAAACCATCAGTTTCCTCTTGAAATCCTGAACAGACGGAAAGTTCTTTTCCAGATCAGGAAACAATCCATTAAAGTAGGAAGACGGGCCATCGTATCGGTTGACAGACTTTACATCAACGGACAACTGTACCAGGATAAGAACACCAACCCCTGGCTCTTCTAACTTCCCATGAATCATTCACAAAAAACTATTATTAACAACTAAATATATCTATAAACCTCTATGATTTACTAAATCACACCCAGGTCACTAACAACACTTCTCCCCTCAGCTTGGCTCCAACTCACATATATGATGGTTTATTTACCCCGTTGCCATATCTGTCTTATATAAAGGGAGTAGATAAATTAAAGCTCAGGAGAGCAAGCTGTAGCGCTGCAGAAAAAAACCCACGCCACAAACAGTGGGAACGTATCAAAGCTGACTAAGACGTAGGTCCTGTATGTAGGCTGTGGGCGTAGTTGCTACGTAGAACCATAAATCAGGCTATAGACAGCGTCATGAAAGAGACTCAACCTTCAGGTCTTTAGTGGGACCCACTGAGCTTCTTTGAGCTGCTTTAACATCCAACTAAATCCAGTGTAAGTCTTTAGGTTGCATAGATTTTCATCACTTGTACTCCTCTTCTGGATTGGCTGTTCAGGGTGCGTCAACCAGGAGTCTCGCTTGAAAAGAGGAGCGCCGGCTGCTTCTGCCCCGACGGCCTTTTCAGGGCAGGAAACCACTCAAATGTCTGTGTGGATCGCTGCAACTGTGAGTACTGTTAGCCACAAGGCTCATGCTAACTCCTCTATGATTTATATTTATATTTTTGCTGTTGTACAGGTAAATTAATGAGTGATGTCTGTTCTTCTTTCCCCACAGACTGCAAAGGACCACTTGGGAACCCTAAACTAGTAAGAATCCTTTCTCCCATATGTGTAAAGGCTTGGATGATGATGATGATGTAGCTGTTGACGTTTACCAGCCTATATTTTCATAAAATAGTCCTGTATCTCTTTTCCAGCCTGGTGAAGTGTGGGAGTCCAACTGCCACGTGTGCACATGTAACAACCAGACTTGGACTGAAGAGTGTTTTCCAAACCCAAACGATTCCTGTTGCTCAGTTGATGACCATGTTAAAGGTAATGTTTTAGGTGTTATTTCCCTCCAGAGTTAGATTCACTTTTTCTTCGCCAAGTTCTTGCTTTGATGATGGGACAGTCACTTTCACAGTCAGGAGTGGGTTGTATTTGCCTCACACTAAGACCCACTGCGATCGGAAAACTGTTATATGGTACTAATATATGGTACTATGATACCATACTATGGTACTACGATACGATACTAACGATAAAAATAAGTCCCTTGTTGTAGAAGCAGGTGATACAATGTGTGGAATACTTCTCAAGGGGAAAAACCCCATGAATCTGAAAGTCCATTTGAAAAGCTCGCACAAGAAGGCTAACCAAGACTACCTGGATAAGCTAGCCTAAGCTAGCCCCCTGGAAAGAGAAGCTACAGCTGCAGGCCAGTCAGCGTTGAGAAGGACAGCGAGAAAACAGCAACCACAATGAACTGTTTCCATTGGCGACCAAACGGCTGCTAGTCAGTAAATATGCAGGAACGCCACAAAATTACAGCCCTAATTTACAAAATAAAACTAACACTGAAACTAATAAAAACTAAACTAAAACTAAGTATTTCAAAACGAAAATGAATAAAAACTAGCAAAACTGCTCTAAAAACGAATTAAAACTAACTGAATTTGGAAAAACTAAACTAAAAACTAAATAAAAACTAAAACTAATGGAAAATCCAAAACTATTTTAACCCTGGCGCAAACTGTGGTGCTCATACCACCAGTAGTACGTGAGCGCTCTCTGGTGGTACGCGGGGGAACGTCATGACTTTTCACATTTTTTCCACATTTTCACTTTAAAAAAATCAAAAACATACAATGCATTATAAATACGTTTCAAACAAAATGTGTAGCTTGAGACAATCAAAACTGTCTTATAAAAAATATTTGTTGCATATTCAGTTGTGGTGTAGATGTAACAACTTTTGAGTGTGTATATTTTGCTCTGTATGAGAGTATGAGTATGTGAGAATTGTTGGACAGAGTTGTAAATGTTTGATTTAGTAAAGTAACAATTCTGGCAACAATAGATGACCACAATAAGGAATAAACATCTCTGTGTGTTTAAAGGTAGTTCAGAAGGCATATATGGCTATATTTTAAAACTGGTCATCATAGTGGTACTCAGAGAGCTGAACAGTTTCTCTGGTGGTACGCAGCATTAAAAGTTTGAGAACCGCTGCAGTACTCTGTTTAGGTGCCTTTCATTTGAAAACACTACAACACATGTGTCAAACACAAGGCCCGCGGGCCAAATGTGGCCCGCCACGTCATTTCATGTGGCCCTCGAGAGCTTCTGCATTATTGGCTTAAATTTTAAACCAATATTTTATGACTTGAAATAAGCTTAAGCTGCTTTAAAGCGCATATTGACAATAAACTGCATCTCCCATAATGCATTTCATAGTTACACAAAATATAACAGTATATAACCATGAGTAAGACATCAAGACGTTTTTCAGAACTGATGAACTTAAGAAAAATGATTACAAGTTTGTACCTTAAGGTGAAGAAACAGTAGGCCTGTCTTTTGTGTTATGAGGTGGTGTCAGTCGTGAAAGAGTATAAACTCCGTCTGCGTTTTGACAGCAAACACGGAGCTAAGTATGCTAAATTTAGCCTACAAGAAAAACTAAGAATCGCTTCCGCTTCTAACCGTTACCTGTGCGAGAGCAGGTTTACAACCACAAACACTGAGTTTAATATAATAATGAGTTAAAGACACTTGAATACATAATAAATACAGAAACCGTTATTTACAAGGTGTAGTTTAATTCATTTTGATTTATATTGCATTTTGTTACATTCATGCTGTCAATCTGGCCCTTTGAGGGCCACCATGATGCTGATGTGGCCCTCAGTGGAAATGAGTCTGACACCCCTGCACTACAACATTCATCCCTCTTGCTCTAATTATTATCTTAATAGGTTATTGTACCTCCTGTTTTTATGTCTGTTTCATCTACAGGGCCACAGCAGAGCTGTGCTCCAGTACCGTCCAGTATGGCCATCACCATCGACAACTGTACGTCTGTCGTAGAGATGCCTGTCTGTCAGGGTCGGTGTGAGTCTCATCCCAGGTGAGAGGAAACCTGACCGTCACTGTTCAGGTGCAGTAACCAGTTAACAGTCACCCTCCTTCCCTCCATCTAATCCAACTCTCCTCCCATCTGCGCCTCGGCCCGGTCCGACAGTTTGGTGGTCCGTGGTGATCTGAGAGTGGACCAGGACCACAGATCCTGCATGGAGCAGAGTTCAGAGCAGAGATGGGTGACCCTCCGCTGCTCGGACCGGACCAGCAGACGGTACACCTACAGACACGTCACCAGCTGTGGGTGTAGACGCTGTGGCACAAACTGAACAGTAAACACTGCAGGAAATTAATTGTTTTCCAGTGTATCCATTATATTCTAAAATCAGCGTCAAGTGTGTTCAAATTTCATGTGTAACAGAGACAAACACATTTCTTCTTCTTTATTCTGCTGTTTCTTATTTCTCATTACTGGTTTAATTTTAGATAATACAAACAAAGTGACAGACTTGCGTCATGTTGGAGTTTTTTATTTGGTAGCTACGTATAAACACTGAGGTCCACAAGTATTTGGAAAGGGACAATGTTGAGATGATTTTAACTTCAGACAACCCACAGTGGATCTGAAATGAAACAATCAAGATGTGATCAATGCGTCTAGACTTTCAGTTTTAATTTAAGCATTTTTAACATTTTTGGAAAATAGCAACATTTGTGGAAAGTATTTGGACAACTTAGTAAGAAGAAGGTTAATGGCCAGATGTGGTTCATTGAAAGTCCTACAAGATCTCAATACAAGCAAACATAAATCTAAAAATGTTTAATAATCTTAGATGTGGCCAAGTCAACAGTTTAAACAGTTAAAAGTTCTGGAAGTCAGTGGAAAACAACTGAAGAGGATGATCAGAGAATCATTTCCATCATGACATCAACAGAAGTCAAGAGTCCCTCCAGAGATAAATTTGTATTTGTATATGTGTGTAGCTGTCAGACGGAGAAGGGAAGGAAAATCTCGTGATCCGAAGCAGGTGCATCAGGTGAAAAACATGAGGGTTAGTGGATGGCGTGTACGGCTGCAAATCAACTGGGTTCATTGGTGTTTATTGATCATGTGGCTTTTAGCAGAAGTAGGGAGATGAATTGTGAGCTGAATAAAACAATAAAGACGGTGAAAGCAACTCAAGACCAAGTCAGTTTCCTGATCAAGACTTTCAGTTACTGAAGACTGAAGGTAGAAAGGCTCATGTGATGGAAATTAAACATTATTCTTTATTGCTTTGTTATTGTTCAGTGTGTGAACTCCCAGGTGTTGATACCAGACGTGAGTTGATGTGACTCAGCTGTGAGACGTTGTCTCTGCTAGTCTCGTGTATTTAGTCTCGTGTATTCTGGTGTATCCTGTTAAAACAATCGTACGATAATGTTCTTGGTCGTTCTCCATGGATCTGCTCTGATGTATGTATGACTCCTTTACATGCAAACTGATATTAAAATTCACTGAAATCCAATCATTGCCAAGTCTTATTATTTAAGTTTATCCTCACTTTTACTTAGATATTGTTATCACCAGGTGGTTAAAAAAAATATGAATATAGACTCATGTATTATTTTTTCCATGACACGGCAGCTGTATTTTATTATATTCTGCTCTGTTAATGTTGGATCATGTACTGGTTTATGGCTTATAAGTGCATTTTATGCTGTGGGTTTTGGTTTCACTTTGTTAATCTTATATAAATCACCAGAAATAGCCAGAATAAAAAGAAAAAAATGAATAAGAGATAAAGCAGCATTGATTAAAAAAAAAAAAAAAAAGACCATCTAGAGGTGTCACGTTATTTAAAAAAATCACCATAAGCTCTAAAGCTGTTTAAGTCGACAACTGGAAGAACACCACAATCTTTTATTTAATGCCACTTAATGAAAAGTGGTCATCCTAAAGCTTAAAGCAGTGACCAGCGAGAGAGCAGCGCACCCTAGTGGCACACTTCCTCATATACGTTCATGTGAACCACAGAGGAGCTCCATCACAGGTAATTCCCAAATAACCTGACATTCAAAATAATCAACAGTAATAAACCCACCAGTTTCTGTATTGGTACACCACAAGATAACGTAATTTTGCTTCTAAACAATATAAATGTTTCAGACGTTCTCATCCTCGTGTGGTTCTCTCTTTGGGTTCTGATGAAACTGGTCTGAACTGGGTTTTTAGTGGATGAGTGTGTGTGCATGACTGACAGCCAACTGCTGACCCCGTTGCTTTTTTTAATGCTAAATATCATAACATACGTCACTTATCTTAAAAACTCAGGTGTAATGCGCACCAGGAGGATGAGGAGGATTTCTGGCTGTTGTCTGGAACTGATTTGGGACAAAACTCCAGCTCTAAAGGAGAAACTTTTGGACTGATCAAAATTGTGGAATCACAGAGAAATCTTTATTATCGTCTTCGTCAACAACAATATTTTGTAACTCTGTTACAAAACCCTGTTTCTGGAAACTAGTCTTCTGTTGTTGGGTTTTAGTGTTCCTGTCCATCCTGATATCCAGTTCTGGGTTGCTTCCATCTTTGAGGCTGAGCCTTTGACTGTTCCCGGATCAGTGACAGTCTCCTCCCATCTATGATGCTACTTTGAGACACAGCGTTGACCCCCTGATGGTGACCCCTGGTACTGCGCTTCTGAAGTACACTGGTGACACTTTGTTGGCTCGTCCTGCAGTGATCAGTGTGGAGGTGATGTAATAAAAAAAAAAATGTGTTTGTGTGGCAGCAGGTGACTTTTCTAGACCTCATCACTTCAGTCGAAGACAGAACTTTGTCCCTGAGAACCAAGTGATGTCATTTTTGGTCATGCGTTCCTATTGTAGAGTGTTTTGGTGCAGTTTGGAAATGTGGGGACTTCAGGTGATGCAGAGGTGGATGCTGTTGTGAGGGTCTCTGCCAGCTCTACAGTTTATATTCTGTTTCCACAGCCACACCTGACGATGAGGACGTCCTTGGTTTGTTAACTCCAATGCAATCCTTTGCTCCACAGGATGAGAGACGCCTGTGGCGGCAGGCTGGCTGTCGTTTTGACCGTGGTGTCTGGTGATCAGCTGATCTGAAACTCTGTCTGCCTTCTTTCCTCATTTTGCAGAGTTGAATCATGGTTTGAATCACATGACTCAGGAGATGATGTTGTCTCCTGTCACTATTATATAGTGTGTAAAAGGTTTTGCATGTCCACCACCAGGTGAAACCTTCTGATCATGTGTTGATTGATGTCATTGAACTGACTCCTAGTGAGGGAAAGAAGTGTTTTTTATTATTAATATTATTATTTTGGTGGTGGTTGACATGTTTTCTAAACGGGCTGAGGTTTTTCTTTCCTCTGAGGCTGACAGCTCCTCGGTGGTGAAGGCTTTGCCAAGAGAGATTTTGTATTCCATCCGGGGATAATGGCGCCCCCTGTTAAATAATGAAGCTCTTTCACGGCTGAAACAGAAAGTGGCTGCAGTTAATACCTGGTAGATCATCTCCAGTCAGTCACTGACTGTAAAGGATCAATAAACACCGATGAGCCCATCCCACAACGTTGCCTTATTTGGAGCCGCTCCTTTCTTTCTCCAATCTTTTCTTTCAGCATCTTTCTGATAAAATCTCATCTTAGTTTCATTTTGGACGCGTCCACAACATGTCCCAAAACTCCTCCACGGTCAAGTGACAGCTGAGTAGCTGTCTCCTGTATGAGATATAAGTCAATAATGGGATTACTTACTGCCCACTCATTTGTTTTCTTATTCTCCCTTTAATAAATAATGGCATAATTAACAGTGACATAATTTCCTTGTTGATGATGTTTTTAAATAAAGTAAACCTCCAAGGTGGAGGTGTTTCAGAGTGGCCTGCAGGTGGCGGTAGAGAGCAGTGACCCCCCCCCCCTACATCTGTTCACCTTATCAGCACACCAGTACACCTCCAACAACTATTCTTCTAAATTTAGAAAAACAAACCCACGAATCCTCTTTGCCTCAGAGAAAGTGAATGTTTAACTGATCAAAGGTCTGATTTTTGTTTTCCTGCAGACCGGAAAATGAAATCCTTTCTAGTGTTCCTGCATAGAGCAGATGTCCATCCGTTATCTGGACCTTCCAGTTCAGGGTGTCAGGGGTCTGCTGGATCCCAGTCCAGCTGTCTTTAAGTCTTCGAGGGTCTACAGTTTTGAATAGATTCTGAGCATTTATATAAATAAATTATAAAACTACACAGAATCAAACTGTTCAGCTAATTATTCCATACAAGACTCACGTCCATAATCTTTAAGATGCTGATTTGTAGCTGAAATGGCAAACTTGCAAACGAAGATTCATGACTAAGAACAAGTCTGGAGAAGAGCTGAAGGAGTCCTAAAGCTCTGATGAGCTGATTTATGGTTTAAATGGAAATCTTTTCCAGAAAAGTCCCTGTAATGATCTGTAAAGCTGATGCGGAGTCTCTAATGAACATCTACTGTTTCAGGGTCTGATAAGTTGATGTGCTGCATCAGACTTGAGGACACAGGCAGAAAACCATTGTTATGAACTATCAATAGAACAGGAAGACTTTGATCGGGCCGAGGAAACTCCCAGCCTCACCAAAGCTGAGCTTCTCTGGGAGAGGAAAGAGTTTCAGTCTTTGAAACAGCAGCCCTGCGCTGCTACAATAAACTTTGTCCAGCTCCATGCTGCTGCTGCTGTTTGTTGTGCGTTCAAAAAGGATGGACAATCGGTGGGGGGGGGGGGGGGGGGGGGGGGGGGGGGGCTTGTGATGTTCACAGAGGAGGATGTGCGAGTTTGTGGCTGGAGGGGCGGGACGGCTTGTTATTGACATGATCAACAGGCGCACGTGAGCGCCGGGTTACTGATTACATGTGATTTTATAATTGTTCCGTGATAAGGCCCGAGCTCCGAGCACAAAGTCCTGCCAGGTACAGCAAGGCTTCAGCTGCTGCCGCTTCATTCCTCCGGAGCTCCTCTGCCTCCTCTTCCTCCTCTTCCTCACAGGTAAACACTTTCACTTGTTCCTCTTCAGTCAGGATGCTCTGCTGCAAAAATCCTCCACTTCAGTTCAGTTAATGTGAATATTGCTGACCTTTTCAGCACAGCATAATGATGTAAAACCTTTGAAAATGTGTTTGGTATCAGCCAATAAGCTAATTTAGGTGAAGAGCTGGTTTTCTTATTATTTATAACCAACAAACACTGAATTTATTACCTGATATGATATTTAAGGTGCAGTTTAAAGCAAACAGGACATAAGAAATACTGTACTTTTCACATTTTTTATCTGTGGAAACTGCTCTCTTTTATATGATCTGGAGAAAAAAAAGCCTTAAATTGTCGTGTTTATAATCTCCTTGTGTTTTTGCAGGTTTTTGGCTTTAATTTCATTTGTGGAGGAGACGGCAGCATCATGAGTGTAGAGTCCAAAAAACCACGTGAGGCATGTTGCTCCAAGCTCAAGGTTAGTTCAATGTTTGCACTTCGTCTGTATTGCTGGGTCATTGGCCTTATTATTATCCATCCATCCATCCATTATCTATACCCGTTTACTCCTCTTCAGGCCTTATTATTAAAAGAAAAAAAACATATATACTTGAAAAACACACACTGAAGCATCATCTTTACCTCTCTGTCATTGATTTTTGATTCAACTTCTGAATTGTCGCCCAGATAATAACTAAGCTTCCCATCAGGCTGTAAAAGCAAGAACTTTAAAGTTCACCTTGTCTCTTGGACTGTCACGTCCTGTACCTGTTTGAGTCTAAATGATGAAAATGATTAACTACTAAACTGATTATGAAAGTTTGGATGTACGGCTCCTTAGTAAGGTGGTCCTGGAGTATAGTTGCTACCTGTGTTCATATATATGTTATATATGTAAACTACAGCACTTGTTTGCATACAGAGTACATGATAAGAGGCCGATTAATAATAAGGCATTATCAGTTCGAAAAGGAAAATAAAATGAGCTAATTTCATACAAAAATCATCTCAGAAGGAGACTAGGAGACACAAAGAGTGAAACTCTGGACAGGTTTAGTTTAAACTTGGGGAAAGCAGCTGTCTTCACCTGGATAATCGCAGAATCATCTGCAACCTCCAACCTACTACGAGTCGCCGTTAACCATTAACGGTGTTTGTGTCAAGGTTATGGACACATGGATGCTGGACTGGAGATAACTGGAGGAAAACGGGAAGTTTTCCAGCTACAGAGAAAACAAAATAAAGGCTGTTTTTCTTCTCCAGACACATGGACATCTATAACTCTGGAACAAATCGTGAATCTTTTGGAGGACCAAGCGATCTCCATGCTGTTTTCCAAACCTTATACAGTCATGGAAAAAATTATTAGACCACCATTTTTTTTTTACTTTCTTGTTCATTTTAATACCTGGTACCACTAAACGTCATCATGTGACTAAAACAGACAGAAAAGAAAACACTGAATGCATAAAAGCAGTGTTTTTGGCAGTACAACGCCATAGCTATTGATGTAAAAACAGCTCTTAAATAAAACTCTTATGAGCAATCTTTGTGGTTATCGTTATGTTTGTCCAAACAAATGTACCTTTAGTTGTACCAGGCATTAAAATGAACAAGAAACTGAAGAAAACAAGGTGGTCTAATAATTTTTTCCATGACTCTACATGGAGGAGCCAAAAAGCTCGTCTCATCTGAGCGATGGTCCCATCATGTCTGGCTTTGTCCTGAACTCCAGTAATGATTGATTGTCTTTAAACTTTCTGATTAGAAAGCTCTCCTCTTTTGTCTTTTGTTCCAACGACCCCCCCCCCTCCCCCACAACATCTTTATAGAGACCCTAATCCCATCACATGTACTTTGTTGTCAACCTGATTAAACTTGAACACAAACTTTAAGTGCCTTACAAGTTTAAAAATGTTGATGAAACTAATCTATGTGAGTAGAATTGATGACAGCACATTCTCCCTCCTTTATTTGAGGAACTTTTACTTAATCAAGCTTTAATCAGAGATAAGGAGTAAAGTAATTGTTTGAAGCTACAACAGCCCTCTCCCACAGGACTCTAACAAACTGTCACACCGCTGTGTTTTCCAGCTCTTCCTGGTCTCTCTGGCGTTCGTGTATTTCGCCAAAGCCTTCGGCGGAGCCTACATGAAGAGCTCCATCACCCAGATTGAGAGGCGCTTCGATATCCCCAGTTCCCTCATCGGGGTGATCGATGGCAGCTTTGAGATGGGTATGTGCGAAGTTTACTGAATACGCAGATGGCTGGGTGTCATTTTTCCTTCATAAAAGTATAACCTTATTCTTCTCTTTCCCAGGCAACCTCTTGGTAATCACCTTTGTGAGCTACTTTGGAGCGAAGCTCCACCGGCCCAGGCTGATTGGGATAGGCTGTTTGGTCATGGCCGTAGGATCCTTCCTGGTAGCCCTGCCTCACTTCCTTCAGGGACTGTTAGTACACAGCTCACTTCCTTCTCTTATTCAACTCGTATGAGGCCTTATTACGTAGAGGAATCATATAATCAAGAGGCTCCTGGATGTAAAGGCGTGACTGAAGCCCTTTGTAGAATACAAAAGAAGGATAACACTGTCAGGAGCTTTGGGACAGAGCTGCGCTAGAGCCGAAATTAGCTCACTCAGCAAGAAGAAAGGTTTGAAACAAAACCGTAAACCAGATGTCCTTTTAATACTTTCGTGCCATAATAAGAACAAAACAATGGTGTTGGCAGTGTTGGGCAAGTTCACTTTCTACACGATCTAGTTAAGTTCATAGTTCATAGAAATTAAAATGAACTAGTTCAGTTCACCATTTCAAAAAATGAACTAAATAGTTCATTTTTAGTTCATTTTTTTAAATTCTTTTTTAATGTTGCTGCGAGCAGTTATTTGTCAAAATGATTGCCACTGCCCATATACTACACCACCACAAACGGCAGTTATTTTATCTATTTTAACTGTCGAAAACTATGTGTCCAATTCTGAATCCTGAACCAACCAGGGTTCACATTAGCATTGAAGGGACAGCCCATGTAAAATTGTAATTTCCCTTTCAGCTTCTCTCTACATTCCTAAACTTCAGAATACCAAGACCCAATTTAAAATGTGAAAATTTCCTTAGCCCACCCAAACCTTTAATCACAACTGTGATCAACATACAGGACCAGGAACCATGATCCGATATTAATGTAAGGGGTCAACAAATAAAGTGACACTTGTCATATTGAGTCAAGATGACAATAGAATAACACTTAACTGGTTTGTTTTATTACTTCTTAATGTTTTTTAATCATGTCATGAATATTTTACAGTATTTAAAAACATATTTTAAAAAGATTGAGGATTTAAAACACATTTGTTTAATTTTAATGACCTCTCACGGCCCACCTGCAGTCCCACGACGGCCCACCAGGGGGCCGCGGCCCACACTTTGGGAATCACTGCTCTACAGTAGATTAAAAATATGAGGAAAAACTTGCTGCCAAATGGTATTTATTATAAGACAAAAACAGGTTCTTAAGGTGCAAATGTTTTTTCCCCCCATTTCAATATTTCAATCCCCCCCAGGAGTCGGGGGTCTCCTCCGGCTCTGGATAACTGCAGCTTTTATCTTCCTGCTTGTTATAAACGTTTGATGACACAATTGTTAGCGTGACAGCAGCGACAGCCGTGTTGCCATGTTTGATTGATTTCCTCAGATACATATCAGGCTCGTTTGTGGTGGATTTTAAATGGGGTTCGCTGGAAACCTGGAACGGTTTTGACTGTGCGTGAACTTTGAAAGAGCGTCGTAAAAAATATGAACTAGTTCGTGAACTTTCGTTCAATGAACGCGTTCAGGTACGACACTGGGTGTTGGTGGGATGGTGTTGATTAGATGCTGATTGGATGTGCTGTAGGAATATCACCTCTCCTCATTCAGATCCCTTGTTGCCACGTCTGCTCGGTCAACAGCTACCATCTCAAATCCTTCCATGTTGATTACATGGAATTTTTTTCTTCATCTTCCTGGTTTTCCTTTTCTTGTTTCATCAGTGGTTGGCAAACGGTGAAAATGATGCGTTACCGCCACCAACTGGCGTTTTAATTTACGAAGTCAGTGGATCCTACCGGGTCCGACACTGAAATGGAGACGCATCGGCTAATAGGCACCATGGAGGAGGTTGCCAGGTCGGCCCTTCCAGCCTGAAAGAAATAAAGTAAACATAAATTACCACAGGAGTTCTTCGGAGCCAAGCCTCAGGATAGTTTCTTATTTTCAAGAAATGTTAAAACATTTCATATCTGTAGTAATGCTCGTACAGACTCTGCCGCTACACTTTTCCATAGATTGAATTTACTTGCCTTTGTGTATTTGTATGCTTTAAAAAAGTAATATTTCTCTCTATTTTCTAGGTATAAATATGAAACCAGCATGTCTCACAGTAGTCACGCCAACAGCACTGAAAACATCCTGCCCTGCCTGTCCAACCAGAGCATCATTGAACCAGAAACATCCGAAGTAGATAAACAAGGTATTTCGCTGCTCAGGTTTGAAATTCACCTTTGTCACAGTGATTTTTGTCCCTTTACCAGTTCATTCAAACGGTGCAGACAGTTTTTAAAGCCCATATTTTTTCCCGCAGCGTGTGAAAAGGCAGCCGGCTCGTCCATGTGGATCTACGTCTTCTTGGGAAATATGCTGCGTGGAATCGGAGAGACTCCCATCATGCCCCTGGGGGTGTCCTATCTGGATGACTTCTCAAGAGAGGAGAACACTGCTTTCTATTTGGGTTGGTCATGTGATTTGTAGTCATTTCTAACAATATTTACATCACTTTTTGGAGCTCAGCTTTGTATACACTGCAGTTGGCATTCACTAGAAATCATTTTCGTCTCTTCTTCTCTTCTGTTCCAGCCTGTATCCACACAGTGGGAATCATCGGACCGATGGTTGGGTTCATGTTGGGGTCCTTCCTAACTAAGCTTTATGTGGACATTGGGTTTGTGGATTTAGGTATGAAAGCTCTCCCTACTGGGGCTTAAAGAAAATGCTAGAAAAATGCATTTCCCCTTGTTGTGCAACACTACACACATGTAACATGTAATTATGGTAATTTTCCGTATCTTGGATCAATATTAGTTATCAAGGGCTTTATTGCGTCAGTGATACTCTGGCTGATAAGGATAAGAGTGATGTTTAAAATCGACGAGCGCTGTGATTGGCGTGTTCGAGACATACTTTCAAAGAGCATCAAAGAGCCCCGAAGCAAAGCAGATAACCTTTATTCCCTTTGAACCCTCGCGATGTTGCACTGACAGAGCAAACGGATCATCAGTGAGCGACTCGAGGTCCTCCGGAGGCCAGAGGACTTCTCAATATATTATTCTGTCGACAAAGACGAGCCAACTGACCGTTTACTGTTAAAAATTAAATGAAAGCCCCATCCCCCTGCTAATGTCTAAACTATAAACCAATTTGTGTTCATAACCCGTTGTCATCCCACAGACACCATCACCATCACCCATAAGGACTCTCGCTGGGTGGGAGCCTGGTGGCTGGGCTTCATCGTGACCGGCACGGTGGTTCTGCTGGCGAGCATCCCCTTCTTCTTCCTGCCCAAGTCTCTGCCCAAGCAGGGGGAGGAGGAGAAGAGCGAGAGCAAAGGCACAGAGCTCGCCACCGTGGCCGAGCAGGAGAACTTCCTGCCGGATGAGGCCGGCGATCACGAAGAGAAGGAGAAGCCGATTGAATTCCAGGAGATGGTCAAAGGTAACGTAGTGTTTAGATTAACCAGAGTAGTATGGAGCCCCGTTTGGGTCATAATTCAATGAATTATTATGAAATACAGGTGTTTATTATTATGAAATACGTATCCATTATTATGAAATGTTTCCCATTATTATGAAATACATGTTTATTATTAGGAAATATTTCCCATTACTATGAAAAAAATGTAATTATTATGAAATATATTTGCATTAGTATTTTATCTTTATCTTCAGAATGTCTTTTTTTTATCTAAGAATGAGTTTTTACTAATTGTTTCCTAACTGCAAGGATCAGCCAATGAGCGCGCAGGTCAACCACTGGTCCCGCCCAGTGGCAAAATGTCATTATTATGTAAAAGCTCATTCTTATGAAAAACGAAGCAATTATGTAAAAACTCATTCTTAGATTAAAAAAAAAGACATTCTGAAATAAACTATTATGAATTAAACTAAGATTAAATAATAGTAAAAATATATTTCATAATAATTACATTTATTTCATAATAATGGGAAATATTTCATAATAATAAACATGTATTTCATAATAATGGGAAACATTTCATAATAATGGATATGTATTTTATAATAATAAACACCTGTA
Organism: Hirundichthys speculiger; assembly: GCA_018398805.1. Lineage (NCBI taxonomy): Eukaryota > Metazoa > Chordata > Actinopteri > Beloniformes > Exocoetidae > Hirundichthys > Hirundichthys speculiger. The sequence continues at coordinate 22,131 of JAGFBZ010000276.1, read as the reverse complement.
TTTCATAATAATAGACTCATTTATTCATTGAATTATGACGGGGCTCCATAGGAGTAAGGAATCTACTCTGAAGCTCACCTACACAAACAAGTCCGCTATGCTAAAGTATCCGTTTCAACTTCATTTGAAGGAATATTGAATTACCTGCAGGAAGGGTCTGGTTCTCACATCTCTGCTATGGACAAGAACCAGAGAAAGCAGCTTTAAACTCTTGTTACTTTGAACTTACTTATAGGACTAGCAGAGACTCAAGAGAGTAATAATGGAAGAGAAAATAAGAGAAAGACCGAGCCAGAGACCAAAGAAGAGTAAATCTTGGACCAGAAGGACCCGCTTAACTAAGACTTCCTTTGTGCTGCTCTAAATATAGAGACAATAGGGTTACTCCCTTTAAGGAGGAGGACTTTTTTCCTCAAAAGTTGGGACAGTTTCCTTAAGTTACTTATTAATGAAGTGCCCATGACATGGCCTGCTGAAAATACTTCAGAGATACAGTAGAAGAGCTCTTTTATACTCAGCTGTTGCGTCATATCAGCACAAAAGCCAACCTCATTAAACCGGCGCTGCTCCTCTGAATGGAGGCGGCTCAGCGCCTCATCAGTCATGTGATCATTACGTAACCAGATAAGTGACAGCGCTGTCATTGGTAGCAGCGCTGTGCTCCACCACGCCGCTACCGTTTACGGCGTTGAGCAACTGCATCGTTGCTTGTTTATATATATTGTTTTGTGCTTTTCAGTAATGAAGCTCTTTTATTGATCAGATTGTGCAACATTGGACAGTAAACTATTTTTTTCTGAACTGCTTGTGAGCTCAGCATGAAGTTCAGGTTTTTATCACAATCTGGGGAAAAAGAAACAAACAGTAAATGTGTTTACTTCACACTGGGAAAAATATACCGTATTTTCCAGACCGTAAGTCGCACCGGAGTATTAGTTGCATCTGTACAAAAAATACGTAGTGGAGAGGGACAAATGAAATACAAGTCACATGGGGCAAGAAGAGCAGGTGATGATTGAACCATTGATGAGCCCCTTCGAGTAGTAGCCAGTCAAGGACAAATTCTGTGGTCCTGTTCCTCCATATCTGGACCCGTTCCTCCATCTGTGGGCTCATTCCTCCGTCTGTGGACTCGTTCCTCCATCTCTTGACTCGTTCCTCCATCTGTGGACTCGTTCCTCCGTCTGTGGACTCTTTCCTCCGTCTGTGGACTCGTTCCTCCTTCTGTGGACTCGTTCCTCCGTCTGTGGACTCATTCCTCCGTCTGTGGACTCGTACCTCCGTCTGTGGACTCGTTCCTCCGTCTGTGGACTCGTTCCTCCGTCTGTGGACTCGTTCCTCCGTCTGTGGACACGTTCTGTGGACACATTCCTCCGTCTGTGGACTCGTTCCTCCTTCTGTGGACTCATTCCTCCGTCTGTGGACACGTTCCTCCGTCTGTGGACTCGTTCCTCCTTCTGTGGACTCATTCCTCCGTCTGTGGACACGTTCCTCCGTCTGTGGACTCGTTCCTCCTTCTGTGGACTCATTCCTCCGTCTGTGGACACGTTCCTCCGTCTGTGGACTCGTTCCTCCTTCTGTGGACTCATTCCTCCGTCTGTGGACTCGTTCCTCCGTCTGTGGACTCGTTCCTCCGTCTGTGGACACGTTCTGTGGACACATTCCTCCATCTGTGGACACGTTCCTCCGTCTCCTCCGTCTGTGGACTCGTTCCTCCTTCTGTGGACTCATTCCTCCGTCTGTGGACACGTTCCTCCGTCTGTGGACTCGTTCCTCCGTCTGTGGACTCGTTCCTCCTTCTGTGGACTCGTTCCTCCTTCTGTGGACTCGTTCCTCCGTCTGTGGACTCTCGTTCCTCCGTCTGTGGACTCGTTCCTCCTTCTGTGGACTCCTTGTGGACTCGTTCCTCCTTCTGTGGACTCGTTCCTTCCTCCTTCTGTGGGACTCATTCCTCCGTCTGTGGACTCGTTCCTCCTTCTGTGGACTCATTCCTCGTCTGTGGACTCGTTCCTCCTTCTGTGACTCCGTCTGTGGACGTTCCTCCGTCTGTGGACTCGTTCCTCCGTCTGTGGACACGTTCTGTGGACACATTCCTCCATCTGTGGACACGTTCCTCCGTCTCCTCCGTCTGTGGACTCGTTCCTCCTTCTGTGGACTCATTCCTCCGTCTGTGGACACGTTCCTCCGTCTGTGGACTCGTTCCTCCGTCTGTGGACTCGTTCCTCCTTCTGTGGACTCGTTCCTCCTTCTGTGGACTCGTTCCTCCGTCTGTGGACTCGTTCCTCCGTCTGTGGACTCGTTCCTCCATCTGTGGACTCGTTCCTCCTTCTGTGGACTCGTTCCTCCTTCTGTGGACTCGTTCCTCCGTCTGTGGACACATTCCTCCGTCTGTGGACTCGTTCCTCCATCTGTGGACTCTTTCCTCCATTTTTATGGTTTACTCTTGTAATTTTTTCAGTATCAGTGTTCAGTTGTCCAGAGTGTAGTCGATGCTCTGTTGTTGTCATGGATGACATGGAGGATTCCTCATTGTTGGACTAACACAGCAAGATAATGCAGTTGAAGACGAGCTAATCCCTGTGTGTATTCAACTGGATTAAACCGGTGCTCTGTAACCCGGAAGAACTGGAAGAAGCGAAAACAGAGTGATACAGAAAAGAAATTGCAATGAATAAATAAAGCGCACAGAACCTTTGAAGTCTACAAGCCCCCACTGTTTCCATTTTCATCTGCCAGCTAAACCATCATGTGGGGCATCATAAACCAACCTGAAAAGCCCAGTGCTACCGAGCTGAAAATGGTTTCTGTTGCCACGTATCAGCCAAGTGTGACAAACTTTGATCCATAAATCAAATATCTTTGTGTACATGTATACTGGGACAAAGAAAAGAGTCCAGTTAACCACCCTAGTAGCACAACAGCAGTAGTTCAACTGAACTGAGCATGTAAACGTGCTGAATGAAGAGACCGACACTCTACCAGAAGAAAAAATCCTATAAAGAAAAAGGTACATGCACTAATCCTTAGGCTCAGTGCACACACGTGCACCTTAAAGACTTAATGGCATGGTTGGTACATATGTTTTTGATTCTTCTTGTTGCCAGATTTGTGGAGCAGTGGCAACAGTTGTTGTTAAATAAACAGTCAAAGTGAACATACGTACCCTGCTTCTTTGTGAAACTAACAGTTTCATTTATCTTCGTTGACGCTGACCACAAGAATTGTGATTGGTCAGCTTGGTGGATTTGTTCTTCTTCGTCTTCGTATTTCCTGCCTCTACTTCACCTTTGTCGTCCTCAGAGGCGATAGTTTTCTGCAGTGTCAGTTAAAATGACTTTGCTCAATCTTTATCAGCTCCATCTCAAATAAGATCTGGTGTATAGGCGGAGAGATCTTTATGTATGGAAAAAATTATCTCTCGTTATTCTGACATTTAAGAACATGAAAACTTTAGTCCAATTTAATATTTGTGAGGAAAAAGGTAATGTGTCTTTTTATAGTGTCTATAAACTTCTGGTATCAACTGTATTTTCACATCTAGACAACCACAAATAAAGTGAAAGTGCTGAGTCATGTTGGAGTTTTTGCTAATAGGTCACTTTGAACATCCCATGCTTTCAATCACAGAGTTTTATTTTTACATGACTGACCCTTTACTGCTTAAAACTCAGTCATACATACTACATTTTATCATCACAGTATCTCCAAAATGCCCAGTTATTTATGCTAATCAGCAACAAATAAAGAGCTAAACCGTTTGATTTTTGTGCTTTGTTGTCCACCAGATTTTGTTCCATCGCTAAAGAGGCTCTTCAAAAACAGCATCTACTCGCTGATGATCCTCACCTACCTGGTGGCAGTCAACGGCTTCATCGGCATGATCACCTTCAAGCCGAAGTTCATGGAGCAGATCTTTGGCCAGTCACCATCCAAGGCCATTTTCCTCATAGGTACGGAGCAATAACTGGCCCCCAGTTTGGTCCAGGCAACTGAAACAATAATGTTATTGAAGGGAAGTGTGACTGCGTGAGATAAAACAACTGACTTAAAATGTAAGCATTAAGTGGCCCACTGTGGGCTCTCCCTTTGTGTGTGTGTCTACGAGTGTTGATCAAGACTCGTGGCTATTAATAGCCTTTAATGACTGTTTATCCGAGTGGTTACCTAACCCTGTTGTTCTTTGAATACGGATTGTTCTGCCAAAGACAGAACAACAGCTGGCTGCTCAGCGAAGCCATTTCACTTTGTGTCTTTGACGGCAGCGCTGCTGAAAGCTGAATACATGAATAATTGAGGTCAAGGCTGAAAAAGAAATTATAATTTACAAATTAAAATATTCAGTGGACACTCAAACACTTCCCTTATGGGACATATTTTAATAAAACTGCATATTGATTTGCACCCTTCTTCGCTCATGCCCCGTTAGCACACTTGTATCCCTTATGGACCCCATGTATTTGGCCCACACAGGCTTTCCAGTCATGGCCCGTAATACTGAAACCATATTGCACCCGTGGCGTTTTACCAACTAAAGCCCATTCCCACTCTGTACCCATGTAGCCCATTTTTAATCCAGATGGGATCCACATGGACATGCTAGCTGGATCTGAAGACAAGTATCTCGGTTCCAACCTTCGCTGGAGCACAGACCAGGATTGTGTTACCTGGACACCTGTTGTCCATTATCTGGATGTCCAAAAGTCATGAAGTCCTGAATCCTAAACCCCCCCCACAGAGGGATAAAGCTTGCTTTATACTTTTTTACTAAAGTCATGTTGTAGCCTGATCAACAAAATACAAGATATGATTTAGTATGAGTTGCCATCTATGCAGACGATGCTGCTTTTGTAGAAGCAAAATTCTTTAGCATTTATATGTGGAGCCCATCTGAGATAAAACGGCCTTAAAAATGGGCCCTCGCAAGCATCTTGGCCCTGTGCGAACTGCTTGCAATGACTCTGCTATACTTGGGTGATGAATGGGCAAAGGCCCGAAAAGGTGGTCTAGTCTGGGTTCCACTTGGGCCGTTCACATAAGCAACACCAAGTGCACAACTCAAATGAGGCTAATATGGAACCAACGGACCCTTACACATGGGGTCCCATTTTTCAACTCATTTATATCTGAAATGTCTAAATATTGGCTGGGTACTAAGATCCACTATGATGAGAGGATTTTTATTGTCTTTACACAAAAAGAGTGGGAGTACTAACTTTTGAGCGACTGCACACTCATATGGTCCCTGTTAGTTTTTGTCCAATCTCTACTTAATTTCCATTATTTTATTAATAAAATAAATGCTTTTTTATTGGCTCCAGGTGGGCTGACCATCTTTGATAAGTACTGTTTTCAACTGCCATCGTTTGAAAACCCAAAACAATTCAGCTGTGACTGCAGAGAAGCATAAATGCTCGTAATGTGCGTCTAAATCAAGATACCACTGAACAAGATGAATGCTGATCATGTACTGAACCTCCATCTGTCTGTCCGTATAGGTATTTCAAACCTGCCTGCAGTAGCTCTCGGCATCATCACCGGAGGGTTTGTGCTAAAACGTTTCAAGCTGGGTATTGTTGGCGCCGCCAGGGTGTCCATCGCCGCATCTTTTGGGGCATTTTGCATGCTGTCCATCCAGGGGTTCTTGCACTGTGACAACGCAGAAGTGGCCGGTCTCACTGTCACCTATCAGGGGTGAGTGGTAATGGAAATGTCTCAGAAATGTCTCACCAGCGAAGTGTCCCTGAGTGCTTTCATGCCTGTGTCCACCAGGGTTTCAGAAGTGTCCTATAACCAGCAGACGTTGCTGTCCCAGTGCAACATGGGCTGCTCCTGTTCAGTGAAGCACTGGGACCCAGTTTGCGCCTACAATGGCGTGACGTATGCCTCGCCCTGCCTGGCTGGGTGCCAGGCCTCCTCCGGCAGAGGCAAGAGCATGGTAAGACAGCAACCTGCAGACCGCCACAAAGATACAATAAACTCATATATAAGCAAACACACAAATTTAAATGTCATTTGTCACACAATTACACACAGTACAATATGTAGTGAAATGCTTGGTGAGCAAGTGAAATAAAGTGAATTTAGCAGATAAAAAAGTCCTTTAGGTGTCTCGGATGGTAAAGACACTGTTGAGCCTTCTTCAGCGTGACAGACCATGCATGATGTGAACACTGTCCTTATCGGAGATGAGGCCCACTGAAACAGCTTCGTCAAAAAACTTAACAATGATGGTGTTGGAAGTGTCCGCACGGTCAGAGAGAATACAACAGGGGACTGAGAACACAACCCTGGGGGTCTCCAGTGCTTGGGGTGAGACAAGTTTGCCTTCCCGTACTGGTTATAGTTTGTTAAAAAGATCCATAAACACAAGGATGGACGAAGTCCTAGAACCTCAGACTTGTTGGTAAAAGAAAGACAATTAAAAGAAAACAAAGTTCTTCTCAAGCATGATTTCTTTCTGAAACATGATGGATTACATTTCAAGGAAAGTCAGAAAACTAATAAACAAAAAAATGCATTACATTGACAAAAAATAACCCCTGTTTAATTGGCCGAAAAAAAGGGGGAAATCATGGTCTAAGATGCTTGGTAAGTATCCATCATGACCATCTAACACACTACAGTAGCCTCCTCCTATAAGGGTGCTCATCCATCTGAAACAACTATTCTCTCGTGATATTGATTCCATATTCTTTTGATGATCCTAAATAACTTTAAAAATAATCTTTACCTTTATGTACAGCCTTTCAGTTCATTCTTATGCCCGATATATGCTTCAGTGTTGAACCAACAGCGTATCTACTCTGTAGGGCAACCCAAGGGTGGCCAACCCTGGTCCTCGAGAGCTGCAACCCTGCATGTCTTAGATGTTTCCCTGCTTCAGAGCACCTGATTCACATGAACGGGTCGTTAACAGACTTGTGCAGACCTGGATTACAAGCTGATGATGATCCATTCATTTGAATCAGATGTGCTGAAGCAGGGAAACATCTACGGACCATACCGGTCCATAGGTCTTTTGGTACTGGGCTGCAGAGAAAAAATAAATCACTTCCATTATTACAGTTTGATTTATTATCCAAGTCTATAAATGATGTTTTATTTTGAAAAATGACCAGATTCTCCTCATTACACCCGTCTATGACTTACTCTTGACACATGACAAGACTTCAAGACCCGTGTCTCGGTCTCGAGGCAAAATAAGTTAAAAAACAAACATCTTCAGAATTGTCTTTCCGAAGAACGTAACCGATGTTCTGTTGTTGGTGCGATGTTACGAGGACCCTTCTAATAAAGTTGCACGTGAATACACAGTGGATTGATGTTTATTATAATATATAGGTCGTATCATTTTATTTTGATGTATTTGTCTGTGGCACATTTTACAGACCGGTTCATGAAAACGTTAATGTTAAACCAATCTTTGGCGCAAAAAAGTTTGGGGACCACTGATCTAAGACATGCAAGTTTGTGGCTCTTGAGAACCGGGGTTGACCACCCCTGCTGTAGACGGTAAACCCTAGGCTGCAAGCTACGTCGGACCCTGATACGCACCTCTCCCCAAATGTTGCATAGACGTGGACCATAACCAGTGAGATGGGCCTGCTTGGAAGCTTTGTTATTCTTTGTCTTCAAATTCCCCCTTACTTTCTCATTTTTAAGTTGGATAGAAAGATAAATTGCCGCAATGTCTGTTGATGCAACATTTGTCAGGCCCAACTCACGCAAGATATGCTTTATTTGCCCCCATTGCTATGTCTGAGCTATGTAGAGGAGGTAAAGAAAAGAAAGCACAACACTACAACCTACAGCACTGCAAAAAACGAAAGCCACACTGCCACCTAGCATTTGACAGTGGAACTACAGAGCAACACAATTGACAAGTAACAATGATAACCAACTGCTTTTAAAAATGACCTAAAGAGGACCTTTTTAAAGGTACATAAAAATAGCAAACTACATCACATATCATGAGTCACATTCAGGCATTCAGCCGTTGAGTTGGTCTGTAAAAGGCTCAGATCACATGCAATTATTACAATAATTACAATAATTTCAGTTCCGATATATATTTAATACAGTACTGGCTGAAACTAAAATGAAATCCTTACTTTTTACCTTTATCCAACTGTTGATAATTTATTTGTCTATTTAGCCTTGTTCACTCCCGCTCATTGACAACTGTCTCCTGAGCGCCCTCTTGGTGAACTGCAGGCTTTTTTTCAGTATGATGGGATTAATTGGAAACCCTCGGGGAGTGATATAGTGAGATAATATGAGAAAAGCCTCAATAATAACAAAAAAAATTCAAGTGACTGTTTTTCTTTTCTCTCTTTAGGTATTTAATAACTGCACTTGCATCGGGGAGGCCATGATGGCAGCCTCAAACATGTCAGCAGTGCTGGGCCAGTGTCCCAGGAAGAGCGACTGTGAGAGTAAATTTAAAATCTACATGGCTTTGTCTGTAATCGGGTCTTTCATTTCTGCCTGTGGGGGAACACCTGGATACATTGTGCTGCTCAGGTAAGAGATGCTGACAATAATAAAGTCAAGAGCTCATGTCACAGCCCTTATAAACCTCTGTATGAGGACGCCTCACAGATATTCAGTTTTGCTAGTCCTTGTGATTTTATGGCATTGGCTTACAGGTGTCAAGATGCATCACAGTGATACTTTGATGACTTTTAACAGGGGCATTTATATTGATAACACATGTAGTTGTGTTTAATTAGTTCATGTTTCACTGTTTCGTGTCTGAAAGTGACCTTTGTACTACTTTACTTTAGATCCATACAGCCAGATCTGAAGGCCCTGGCTTTGGGTGTGCAGACGCTGATTGTCAGGACCCTGGGTGAGTGCTGAAACTAAAAGTGAGATGCACGCATCAAGCTTTTACTGATGCTTCATTATACTTTTTACTGAATGTCAGCTCTTGTGACTTTTTTGTTGCCAGGTGGGATTCCTCCACGATATACTTCGGCGCACTGATCGACCGAACCTGTTTGAAATGGGGCACCAAGCAATGCGGAGGCCGTGGAGCATGTCGACTCTACGATTCCAACGCATTCAGGTACGGTAAAGCCAGGCGTTTCAGCAACCTCATTCACAACGCTACCCAGAATTCCCAGAACCTCTGCATCAGGTGTATTTTCTATTCGCAATTACCAGGTTGTGCAGCTCCAGAGGTGTGTTTAAGGCTCAGACACCCTTTAGGTCAGGGGTCCTCGAAAGCTGCAAACCTGCACGTCTTAGATCAGGGGTGTCAAACTCCAGGCCTCGAGGGCCGCTGTCCTACACATCTTAGATATTTTCCAGCTTCAGCACACCTGATTCTAATGAATGGATCACCACAGGCTTGTCATCCAGGTCTGCTCAGGTCTGTTAATGACCCATTCATTTGAATCAGGTGCTCTGAACCAGGGAAACATCTAAGACATGCAGGACAGCGGCCCTCGAGGCCTGGAGTTTTGACACCCCTGTCTTAGATGATTCCCTGCTTCAGCCCACCTGATTCACTGAACGGGTTGTTAACAGACTTGTGCAGACCTGGATGACGAGCTGAATCCGGTGCGCTAAAGCAGAGAAACATTTAAGGCATGCAGCGATGCAGCTCTCGAGGACCAGGGTTGGACACCCCTGGTTCAGGTGATTACCATGTTGTGTACTAAAGGGGGTTCTGAACCCTCCTCAGCATTTTGCATCTATTCAGACAGACCACCTTAGCACTGTATCAGCAGCATCTATCTGAAAGTGGTATATTTTAAAGATTTATGGAGGCCAGTTTGGGTTCAAAAAGGAAAGACACATTACCTTTCAGTCCTTTGACATGTTCACATATCAGAAATTCAGTTTCACTGTACAGTGTGTAGCAGTTTGCTTGACATATCCAAAAACTGGGTCCTTTCTTTGTGGAGCTTCCACCTGCCTGTGTATGTTTTCTCCAGCACGTTAGGTGCACTAAAGGAAAAAGTGTGCATGATTGTTTGGATCTTTGTTGACCAGTAATGAACTGGCGGTCTGTCCAAGCAGCGTCTTACCTCCTGGGAATATCCTCAAACCAGCCAATCATAATCCCAAAATTAAAGATCTCAGTGAAAATGTTCCATTTACCCTCTTCCAATGTGCTTTACCTCCAGAATGACATTCATGGGGCTGATAACCGGACTTTACTTCCTCTCCAACTCGTTGTGGGGATTCCTCTACTTCAGACTTGTCAAGAGACAGAAGAAGTTAGCGCTGAGGAATCAAGCCAAAGAAAATGGACAGGAAGGAAACGGAGTGAGCAATGGACATGCCCATATCAGCATTGCCAAAGACAAAGAAGACACAAGCAAGGAGAGCACTATTTAAGGTGTTGTAAGGAGATAATGGAGGTAAACTGAGTACTGTGCTGCATCCAGACTGGACCAAATGTGGTAACGGTACAGTGTCAGCACTGTTTGGTCTTTGAGCAGTATCCTTCTTTCTTTTTTTATGTTCATATTATGATGGTGTTCACTGAGTAAATTTGTAAATTATAAATTCAGTAATTATGGATAAATGATATCAGACAAACTAATTTATTAGTTTGCATGATGTGATAATAAGGAAAATATGACAACCCAAACTGAGAGCTTTTAGTTTGTCTCCGTCACTTTAGGTCGATTAGCGTTAGCTCAGGTGATGGTCGTAAAGTCTGCAGAAATGCATGATGGTCAAACTGGGCCCCGCCCATTACGGTGCATCGCAGCATCAGTATTACTAATCAGTCAGCCACCTGCCTTCTTCTTCCCTCTGGTCCTACCAGCGTGATAAAATAAACTTCCACTTTGTGGAAGTACGTGACATGGACGAGAAGATCACAGCTGTCCGTCAAATTAATGTCGTCAAGAGTCTGACATCGTATCTCAGGTATGACATCAGACATCTATGCAGTAAAAGGCTGTGAAACTTTTTTAAATGTTTCAATTTAGATACCAAAACCAACACCTTGTTTTCAATACTGATACCTGAATGATGCTTTTTTGACAACAGTGTATTCAAATTCCAGCAGACAGGAAGTAATTCTAGACATTAATGCTCAGATCTGACCTTCAATTCAAATGACTGATCGCCTTTGTCATTGGCGTTAGTTTGTTAGTCGATCCCTGGCCACGTCCCAGGGGCACTTTGTGTTCAGACTACGAAGAGAATATGGATGCAAGTGTCCCAGACCACCTTCAGATGCATCCTGGGTGATCGGATTTGAAACCATCCTGGAATGTCTTAAGACATTAGCATTAGCGTTGGCCACTTGTGCTTGGATTTAATTGGACACATCTTAATGCAAAGTCTGAGTGGGCTTTAATGGGACGATGTCTCATCTGGACATGTGTGTCTCAGGTCAGTCAACTACTCACATCAGATGAAGACAGATCAAAATAGCTGCTAGTGTCCAACCAGCAACTACTTACAGATGCATTTACAGGTATACAGCAGGTGTAGCTTCAAGCTACCATGCATGTATGAGAGGGGTGTCGGTGTCGTCATATACCACTTGGATTAACTAAAAGTCTGATTCTCAAAATGTTGAACTATTTTTAGGGTTTTTTAAAATAGTTTTTAACAGAAAAAAGCTGGACAAACTAAAAGCCAATTAGGAGATATATCATATTTTCTGTAGTTATTTGACAGATGTCATGTTCTCAGAAATAGTGAACGGGATGAAATATGAATTTGTTGTGTGAATATCAGTGTTGAAGGTGTATTTGTGTTGCTTTGTGTGTCGCTCAAACGTCAGTGAGAGCGTGTAGCAGTTATATGAGAGCTTATCAGTCATGCTCCCAGTTTATTACCTCTCAAACTACTTTATCTGGCACACTGTTTATATATATATATATATATATATATAGGCTTACAAATCTGGGAAGAAAACACACCAGAGAAAGTCATTTCTTTCAACAGGTTTTAGCTTCACTAATCTTAATTTGAACTTTTTACAGTGTGCCCCGACAACATTTGCCATATCTGGATCAATGATCTTTTCTGACATTACTCATCTGTTACATCAGATTGTTTTACATGTAGCCAACGGGTCACGTGGGTCATGACTCACAGGTGTTTGTGTGGTAAAGTTCACTGTGGTCTGGACGGTGGAACATAACTGTCCCTTTACCCCGCCGCCATCAACTGTGTCATCGGTCAACGTATCTTACATAATACTGTCAACAGTGTGATCTCTATACATTGGGTCAGATGCATTTTTATTCTGTCCATGTATTTTGTTTTACCATAATTTCCGTCTTACCATTTTTTCAATGTTATTGTAAAAAAAAAAAAGAAAAGCATGAACATTAAAGACTTTTTTTTCAACATCGAATACCATTTTTTTTTTTTATTTCTTCAGTTTATACATTTTTGCTGTGATTTGTGCGACACCCACAATAAGAGTGAAATAAAACAATCAGGTTGTGTTTAAAATGGAGACTTTCAGCTTTAATTTAAGAGGTTTCATTAAATGTGGCATTTAGGAATTACAGCCATTTCAGGAAAAGTGCCTCCATTTTCAGTGGCTGTAAAGTGTTTGGAAAATTGAATGAAAAGAAGTTAAATGGTCCGTTCCCTCATTAGATAAAAGGTCTGCAGTTGACATCAGGTGACTGGAAGCTACCGATATGAAGTCCAAGATTCAAGATTCCAAGCTAACCCTAACAACATCAAAAAACATAAACAGCCTGGAAGTAGAGTGAAGATAGAATAGATAGGTAGAATATTCTGGAGAAAGCTATTATAAGTATATAACTCTAACATCTACAACCCAGAGATGCCTTCATGAATGGAGGGTAGAATTAGATAGACGAGAAAGTACAGACCACCAGTAACGTTCGAGATTATCCTTCGATGGCCAAGTCAGTCACCTGATGTAAACCCAACGGAGCAGATTGTTGCCCGTGCAGCTCGTGCACAGTTCAGTGGGCTGCAGATCTCAGACAAACATTAACAGAAAATGATTACAGTTATCAAAAGTTCAGGTTTACAATTACGTCACTTTGTCCAAACAGCTCCTGAAATTAAATAAATTTGCATAAAACAGCTGTAACTGGTAATGGTAATAAATACAAAATTTCTTCGTCCAAATGCTTCTGGTTTATCTGATTGTTTTGAATCGCTGTTGTTGTTTCAAATCTAGAATTTTACAGACTCTCCTGATGTGAATTGATGCTACAAAAATAATTTTGTTTCACTGCATCGTTTCTGGCCAACTGTATCCACCAAAAACACAGAAACACAAGTCATGTACCTGCATGTATGCAACGGTAGAAGCTCTGTGAACAGTCTCCTTCCTCTCTAACGTCTATGTGAAGGTAATGCAGCTACGAGATCTTCAGACTGGAGCACAGAAAACATAAACGTTCCTAAAACAGACCAAGAACCTGGATTAAACTCGATTCTTTGCCTTACAGATTCTACTCGTTTGAATTCAGGATGGACATGACGTGCTCCTCTGCAGACTGGTCCATTCCTACCAGCTCACACACTGAAATATCATCTGAAAGTCTTATATTCCTTTTACAGTTTTAATGAAGGCCTGAAAAGTTGGTCGGTTTCGGTCCAAATGGTGTCTGAAACTCAAAAAGTGTTGCAACATTTCTGCCTCCTGTCATTTGTTTGACCCTTCACACATTATAGCTATGCTGCTATAGGCCTACGCTGCAGGGGTACGCCAACATGATCTGCTGCTCTTCTCCCTTTCCTTTCCTTTCCTCCTCCCTTCTTCCTCCTCCAGCTCATCCTGTGTATGTAGATGTGTTCAGGGTGGTGACCGGTGATCTAGTCTTCTGACCATCTCACCTCAGTGCTGTTACCTGCATCTGTTTATATAGTCATTTCATTCAGTCATTTGTGTGCTCTCCTCTCTCTGTCCTCCATCCTCTCTGTCCTGTCTCTCCTCTCTTTTTCTTTTTTTATCCAGCTGGCCTTCAGCAGGAAGGTCTCTCCATATGATCCAGGTCCTGATCAAGGTTTCTTCCTCTTAAAGTGGAGTTTTTTTCTTGCCACTTTTTGGCTTAAAGGTTTTTTTTCTCCCTCTGTGGGAGTTTTTTACCTGCTATTATCCTTGATTTGGATTAAATATTATAATTTTAGTTAATGATATTTGCTCGGGGGTCATGATCTGGGTCTCTGTAAAGCGCCTGGAGACAATTGACATTGTAACAGATGCTATACAAATAAAATTGAATTGAATTGAATTGAATCTCGCTACCTTTCTGCCTTCATATAGACGTGTTTGCCAAACATATATCAAGGAAAACTGCCAGGTAATTTATCTCATGATGAGAGTAAATCTAACCATATTCCTGGTCTGTGTGCCCGTGAGGATCGATGTCTCAGTCCACTCCACCTGAAGTTGAAGGTTGTTGTTACATAATGTTGTGTGATCAAACATTGACTCTAGTGTGTTTATTTGGTCCATCCAGATAATGTTCCCTTTCTTCTATTGGAGCACAAGTGATGTTTGAACTCAGGCCACGAAGTGACCGGTGAGCCGATCTCATGACAATGAATCCCTTTAATTATGACGAGAAAAGCTTGAGGGATCGAGAGAATGTAAAGATTTTTTTTAAAAAAAAAAAAGGTGAAACGCCCAAAACAGCAGTTATTTACATTAATTGTTGTTATGAATCAAAATAGTGACAACAATAATAATTATTATATCATTTCAAGCGGGTCAAGCTCCTCCATCTTATTAGAGAGAAATCTGACATTCCCCGTTATGAAAGCTTCCTCTTTCTGCATCCACAGCATCTCCTCTTCAACTCCTGGGGGATCTGGGGTCTCAGTCTCGGTATGACTTGGCTTTTTAAAATCTCCATCAGCTGCTCCTTCTAGTAAACAACCCTCTCGTTGCCTTGGTTACTCATCATAACAGGTGGTCAAAAAAAATGACAAGGTATCCAAGAAAGTCCCTCAAGCAGCACAGCATCCAAACTGCAATGAAAAATAATTTTTAAAAAAATGTCATCAATTGTGATGACTCTTCCACCTGTACACTAGGTGGTGGTGTTTTTTAAAGAGTGCCTTTACCCATTAAAGGATTATGACGCAAACATTGAACAACCACCTTAAAGGAGACTCTCAATGTTTTTGGTTTTCAAACGTTGGCTGAACTTCCAACAGTTTTTCTGGAATGTCAGTAGCATGTTTTCATCATTTATACCACAGAGATACGATACAAGAGTTTCCTTTTCAACGATGTCATTACAGCTCTGTTCATAGCAGCTGGTTAAAGTGGGTGGAGTTACACACTTATCTCCCCTCCCCCCTTCCTGCTCTGTGGGTGTGTCTTCCTCGAAACTGGTTTTAAAGGTTTTCGCCACCTACTTCTGAGATGCAGTAAACGCAGCATGATGGGACGTTTGGTTGAGACTGAGAGAGATAATCTGGATAAACGTAATCCGATCTGGGTCTGTGATGTCACAGTTTTCTGAGGATCTGAATGGTTCGCGGACTGAAACATTTTCAGACCTAAACTGTCTCAAACAAAGTGACAGGGTCGTGTTGTATCAAAGTATTTGACTCGGGAGGAACGACAAACACCCAAATACATGGTTACAACCGGAGAAAAAGTCATTTGTTTTAAATGTTTGTCCCTTTTAAGTTTAACAACAACTAAAATGCTTCATTTTATTCTGACATTTAGAAAATTCCAGAATGCCTTTTGAGAAATTCCAACATAACAAAGTGACAAAGGCTTTTTGTGTTTTTTAGTGTGTTGCAGGCTTGAAATGCAAAAATTGGCATGAAAGGAAGTTTATATTTTCAAAATGCCTAAGAAGAAATAAAAGTAAGTAATTTTAAAAAAATCACTACATGCTTTTATATCCACAGGAGCTCAGGGTGAAAATTTGTTGTCTAGTGATGTCATTTACGTCTATGCGTAAATGTATGTGCATGTGTGCGTGCACGCTCGTGCACTTCCTTGTTTCCTTCATTACCAATCCAGGAGGGGCTGTATAGGTGATGAAAATGACACGATTTGATATTAAGTTCAGGCAGAATACAGGGAAAACAGAGAGAAATAATGCTTTCCAGTTTCAGAATACATGCACCGGTTGTGGGTTTGGCCTCTTCCTCAATGATTCAGACCCTGAACCTCATCCTCGTCTCACCAGCAGGTGGTGCTCCACTCCAGAGGATGTCCATTACAAACCACTGCTGTGCCGCTTCAGCAGTCTCATTATCTCTGCTCCCACGAAGCACAGCAAATCAGAAAAAAAGCACCAAAAACATGACACTCTGAAAATGTGGGCGTCTGCAGAAGGTTCGTGGGCCGACTGTGCAACCCCGGGGTTCTGGAGTCTGAGAAGGTGGACAACACCTTCCTGTTTCCGTGCAGGAATGCGAAGGCTTATAATCCTTGGAATTTGTGAGGGGACAAAGCTGATTGTATGACCTGGATTTTTTGGCTGCCTGCCTTGACAGCAGCCCCCCCCCTTCCCCCCTTCAACCCCGGCGCTACAGTAACCGGGCTGACAGAGCGGTCCTGGACACATGTTGGTACCCAGATACACACCATTTCCCCTCCTTCATAATCTCATATCAGTCCAAATGTGGAACTCAGTTTGTGAGATTCCTGACATGAACTGATCTTTATAACATTTATATTTAATAACGTCAGAAACCTCTACTGGCTTGTGAGAAAAGAAGAATAAAAAAGAAATCTGTGGGGATTGGTTTGAAGTTACTAATCTGCGCCCCAACCCACCCTCTCGCCCTCCCCTCTCCAATGACACCAATCCAAAGCGCTCACCCACCCGCCTGGACTGGCTGCCATGTGTGCTGAATAAAAATGTGTGGGGCCTTTTGTCCGCGGGTTTCGGGAGAACAGGAGCTCGGGCTTGTCTCTTCTCAGCCGGAGGACAGACACATGGCTGCTTAAAGACGAGCAGACGAGGAAGACGAAGCCCCTGGTCCCCCTCCCCACCAGCCCAGGAGATGCACTAGGTATTATATCAAACTTCCTCCCTTCTTGTTTTGCTGTGATTTTGCAATAAATCTGGTCACAAATGAATCATACGTTGCAGTCAGGCTGCCCGGTGGATGTGGGTATTAACACGTCTAAATCTGAGGGGGATTAACGGGGTTACGAGGTGAAAAACATGCTTACGTTCAGTCAAGTTTTCAAACTTTACAGTCCTCGCTTTCCTCGCCGACAGCTGAAGTCAGAGTCTCTGGACTGAGCCTTTATCACCTGACGTTTACTCACCTGGGAGGACTTCAAGCCTGCAGAGTTTACACAGGTAGCGTCTGCTTTTACTGCTCTTCTCTTTCTTCTCATGTAGCAGAAACCCAAATCTGGAGTGAAAGGATTGAATTTGCAGTATTTAACCATCCAAAACCTCCAGAAATGTAAGTACTTTGATCTCATCAATGTTTATCTCATTTAAGGAGACTGTGGCATATTCAGATTGATTGCTAAACTTCTGAAACCAGCTGATAATGTCACTTCTAACTCATTATTGATGTTTATAATCATTAAACAAATCTTTTTAATAGGATTTGTGCTATAAATGTGGGATTAACCATGACAGTATTGGGTGGCTGCACTCACATTTATAGGTTAAAGCAACACAGAGGAACTTTTCTGTCATCATTACTTTATTGAGTCTCATAGTTGCTTCCTCCATGATGATCTGTAGCTCTATAAACTGGCTTCATCGTCGCTGGTGTGTAATAAACAGTAGTTCTGCAAAGCGAAGAGACGACCACAAACTAAGTTCGCTTTGTTTGGTTTTTGCTGATAGAACGGACAGAGAACAAAAAGCTGCTTTGTGTTGCTTTAATATGCTGCCACGATTAAAGTAACAGGGATGTGTTGAGTTTTTGACTCTGTTGTAACTTCAAACACCCACATAAATGGTCAAACCAGTGCACTTACAATATGTTACCTTCAAGACGTGTTTGCAGAAAGACTCGTTTTAGTGACGTAAAGTTAGCATTATGCTACGCTAAGCCCATCCTAATTCCTTTCTTCTAGTCTGGTTCCTTTGGATTCAACTTTGATTTCCAGGGAACAGTACCAACAGATGCAGAAGAAACTGCCTCTGGACACCACTGGACAGGCGCTCAACCAATCAGAGACACAAGGCGTGTGATGTAGACAGAGCCACAACTAGACTAGTATCAACAAAAGACATCCGGTGTTCACTGCTTACAGATGAATCTGGCACTCTCAGCCATTCAGTGCTGTGACCAGAACTACATGATAATAAACACTAATAAGACTGAGGAGGTCATCGTGGACCCCAGGTCCACAGGAGACCACGACGTAATCTGTACTCAGAACAATGACATCAGTCAGGTCTCCTCATATAAGTACCTGCAGATTGATTAGGGGTGTGAAAAAAAATTGATTTGGCAATATATCGCGATTTCAGCTCCTAATATCAATTTTTTAGGAAAATTCTACAATGCTGTCAGTATGTTGTAATGGTTACTTAAATGTGCAAAAACACTAATAATAAATAATAAATAGGTTGTTTTGAAGCAAATAGTTTTGACTCAATTTGTCCTCTGAATGATCAATATCATCTGATCAACATATACAGGAACTTGATTTTTCATTTTTAATTTTGATATTAACTAGGTAAAATATCACAATATATCGTGATATCACGATATTGCGATATTGTAATAATAATAATAATAATATCGCACCATGACCCAAGTATCATGATACATATCGTATTGTGAGGTCTTTGCCAATACTCACCCCTAATATTGATAAGGATATGCCGTAACATCTTGTTGTGCAAAGACGCATCAACGGTTACACTTCCTTCGTAGACTGAGGCTGTTTGGAGTCAGTGTGAATATAATGCTGATTTTCTACAGGGTGAGCGTAGCATCGATGCTAAGATACGGCATCGCCAGCTGGTTTGGTAACCTGACTGTCAAATATAAGCCTCAGATCGAAAGGCTCGCAATAATGGCTGGTATGTCCGGCCCCCCCGATGACCCCTCAAGCCATTTTCGAACAAGCAGTAATTAGACAGGCTCGAAACATTGTCTCCAACCCCTCACAAGTTCTCAACTTTGAGTATGTGTTGATGCGAACTGGTAAGAGATACAGCAGGTATAAACGCTCGTTTGTCCATCTCTAGATTAAGCTTCTCAACAGCGACTAGACGCACCTTCTGAAGGAAATGAACCCACTAGGGTGTATGTGTGATGTGTATTTGTAATTTTCAGTGTTTGTGTCTCTCTGTCTGTGTGAACTCTGAGTGCAGCTCTGATCTGTGACTCCGAGACAAATTTCTCCCACAGGAGACTAATAAAGCGAACCTTGAACCTTGAACCTTAAACCTTGATCCAGTTGAGTAGGAATGCAGGTGAATGACTGTTGGTTTAGGAGGATACTCGTGTTGACCCAAGGTGTTATCTGCAATTCTGCCACCATCTTCATCATTTTGAATAGTGAATCTTGGACGCTGCTGTATGAGTCATAACGTAATGCCCACCTCCCTTAGCCCCCCACACCCCCACACTCACCCTAATGAGACTGTCTAGGCTGTGAACGGGAGGGATACCAGACTCATTTCACCAAAAAGAAATTTTGCGAAGGCCAGACTAAAGCAGATAAGCTGAATGTAAAAAATAAAATAAGATATCAAAGTGCCAGTGGGCTTTTTTTTAGACTAGTTGCTGAATCCAGCGCCATGTTCAATGTATATTCTCACATGTAGCATCCGTCACAGTTCAGAGAGTTTCCCGCTTTACCTTGCTTTATCTCAACCTAACGAGCACATCATGCTCTATTTCCTGTACCTCAGAAGTGTGTAGCACATGAGCGTGACGCCGAAGTTTAAAAGCGGCCCGTTCTGAGGCAGAGGGGGTTGGGATGGAGGGAGGTAGCTGACTCCGCCCCCTAAAAAGAGCTGTAAATACATGGTTGAAATGGGAGCTGTTGTAGTGTACTTAGGGATGGGAATTGATAAGATTTTTCCGATTCTGATTCTATTATTGATACTGTTTAACGACTCGATTCTTTATCGATTCCCTTATCGATTCTAATTTGGGGAAAAAGGAAAACAAACAGTTTTATTAGCATCAATTTTTTTTTTTACTTAGAAGTCACGACCTTACAAACTCAACAGCGAGGTCAAAAGAGGCCCAAAGCCTGGATAACGTGTTAACTGTTGTAATATGTAACTGTGCAAATACACAAGAATGTGTAACATTTTACCAACAGATTTTTCCTAATAGAAATGAAAAAATCTACTTTTTAAAAGGATATATGAGCTCACTGAGCACTCAAAAATAATAATAAAGAAAGATACGTGATCTTTCTGGAGGTAGGTAATCTGGATAAATCCAATCCCAACTGGGTCTGTGATGTCACAGTTCTCTGAGGATCTGAAAAAGTATCTATAACGTCATTAATAACCTTAAATGTTTTGTACCTTATGAATGGCTGTTCATTTACATGTGGCCCTGCGATGGACTGGTCCAGGTGTATCCCTGCCTTTCCCCCAAAGAGAGCTGGGATAGACTCCAGCAGATCCCCATGACCCTAGATAGAACTAACTGGGTATGAATAATGGATGGATGGATGGATTTTGTACCTTATCTGGACTTCCCTCTTCTCTTTCTCTTTCTCAGTGACCTGAGAGCAGGTAGTCGTCGAGGGGAAGATGGAAGACGGAGTCCAGGCCGTCGGAGAGATGACCAGCCAGGAGGCTCTGTGTGACCCCAGCAGTCAGAAGATTAGAAGACCTTCTGGTCTCTCCACCCTCAAAGTACCTTCAATGCCTGGAACCAACATTCCACTGCTGGCTTTTCTTATTCTGTTTTCATAGATATTCTTTCTTCTTTTCCTCTTTCAATCTGTTCTGTGTAAATTGCACTCATTAAAAAAACACAAATTAAAAGAATTAAAAGTCTAAAAGACAGTGTAGTGGCCAGTAGCCACTGGTGATAAAGGTTTTTGGGGGAGGGCCCAGTTTGGCTTGACAGCCGTCAATTTGTTGAAAGTTTTTTTCTTTTTGTTCATGTTCTTTTATCTGGTGTCAAGAAGAAATTGAAAACAAAGACCAATTAAAGAGTTTAATACACAAAGCTTGATGCAAGGTTTTAATATGCCATGCAGATTATTTAATCGGCCGATGGTACACTAACTCAAATGCACAACGAATGTTGGAGTGTCTTCGTTTCTCATAGCTCTAGGAGGCAGGAGTCTAGCATTTTTTTTTTTTTTTTTTGGTGTTTCTTCCTTCAGGGCACCTTTCTGTCTTACAGGGTATGTGTTGACATTTGTCACAGTCCAAGAGCAAAGATAACTAGAAAACCACTCGGAGAGCGCAGACCTCCGCCAAGCGCAACAATTCCCCCATATAACGATTTACAGATTGCGATAAAATCCACCTTCTGGATCAGATCAGCCTTTGAAATTTAATAGAGGTTCCCATTGTCAATCCTTGAGTCAAATTTCATGAGTTTTGGGCAATAATTAACGGAGATATTGAGAAACAAAATTTTCGGCCCCATTGACCGCAATGTTATCGAAAATTTGAAAGTGATCCAGAATCCAGGATTTCTTCCGGATCACACCCAAAATGAAATCAGTTCTTCCTTTTCACATTTCTGACAACTCCTGAAAATTTCATCAAAATCAATCCATGACTTTTTGAGTTGTCTTGAACACAGACAGACAGATTAACGCCGGCAAAAACATAACCTCCTTGGCGGAGGTAATGAAACAACTGCGTCTATATGTGGAGATCACAAACCTTCAAAGGTCAGGAGGTCCTGATGTAAACACTAACTTGCCCCTTTAGGTTATTATACAGAAAGAACAGAATGTAAACACTGCGGCATTCCTCAGGACCATAAAGGTTTAGTCTTTAACCACCTCATGTGCACTAACCTTTAGAGCTAATTCTGAAATCCTAACATCGTCTAAAGATTCCACCACAAGTCAGAGAAAAAAATACAGAGTATGCCTTAAACTTATTGAATATTTGAATGTTTCCCAAAGTAGCAAGAAAAAAAATCTTAAAATCTTTAGATACAAATTTGAAATATGAACTTTCAACCCCCAAACTGGGGCACTACGACTACGAACCTACTTGTATCAGGGCTTAGTCCTGTCTCTCTGTCAAAGTTGGCAAATTA
>JAGFBZ010000275.1:837500-848262 GCA_018398805.1 Hirundichthys speculiger | reverse complement strand
TTGCACGAGGTCACACTGTGATTCCAGCCGCGTGCTAAAGAATGTAGCAATCCTTTTTCGTGCCCCAGTATTATTGTCGTAGTGCCTGCGGGGGTTCACCATCTTTACATGCCTTAAAAATTAACCAAATAAAGTATTTTTCCTACATGGCATATTTTTATATACAAGTTGAACTGAATGTAGTGTTGGATTCTGAAACTTTTTTTTTTTTTTTTTTAAGGTTGTTACCACTCAGACACTCTGACAAAAGCAACCGTAACCTTTGTCTCAGTCCCCATTCCTCCTTTGATTTGCTTCCTGTTGTGTGTTTTTTTTTTTTTTTTTTTTTTTTGATATTGAGATCTAGTCTTTGAGAGTTTGCTGGAGGGAAGTGGATGAACACGTTTGGTTTGTTTGTACATAGTAGGTACAGGGGGATGCGCACTATGTACTTTTGACTACTTTATCAGAAGTAAAGCTTTTTGAATGTAACAAACGGACAAAATAAGACAACGCGAGTTGTAATATTTCTTTGGGGAGTCAGTTCACTACAAATTGAGTGTGAGACTGTTAACTTTGTACTGTACATTTTTTTGTAGTTCTCCCAATAAAAGTCATTTTGGAAAAAAAAAAAAAAACTGAAGTTGGACTTTGATTTTTTTTTTTGTTTTGTTTTGTTTCTATAAATATGATTGGAGGTGAAACTGCTGCAGGTGTCTCCTGCAGAAGGAGGAGCCTCAACGCTAACCAGGTGGTAATTATATATAAATGAAGTGTCGTAGATGAGCTGTAGCTCAGTCTGATGAAGCTCCTCTTCATCGTCCAGCGGCGATGAGGTCACAAACCCACGCTCGCTCGCTTCAGAGTCAGTACAGTGAAGCTGAACGTTCAGGATTATCAGATAAGAGTGTGTGAACATAGATGTCCCCTCATAAAACACCATTACGTTTGAATTAGTGACAAATCAAAGTGGGATCACAGTTGTGGGCGGAGCCTGAGTGGGTTCGGTCCACTGGCTCTTGGCCAAAGAGCCCAGAGTTCCTCCGTAGGTCATGATGTAATGACCGCCAGGAGGGAAACTAAGAAGGAAGTCATGTCCTTTTAGCTCAAATATCAGTTCTCTCTTTTTTTTTTTTTAACTTTTCTGTGCTTGAGCTGATGTGTTGACTGTTAAAAAACCTTGAGATGAACCAACGCTGTCGCTGTGTTTTATCTGTAAATGTGGGCAGGTTTTCACCAGCGGGGGGGTCTGAGATAAACAGACCTCACAAACTAACCCTCCACACCTCTAGGTGGCAACAATGCACCTTTTTTTATGAGATAAAACAGCCATTCCCAAAGTTAGGAATACCAAGGCCCAATTTGAAATGTGAAAAATCTTTAATTACAGCTGTGATCAACGTTCCGGACTAGAAGCTACGTTCCGATATTAATGTAAGGGGTCAACAAATAAGTTGACACTTGTCATATTACGTTAAGACGGCAGTAGAATAACACTCAACTGGTTTGTTTTATTACTTCTTAATTTTTAAAACCATATCATTAATATTTGACAGTAATTAAAAACATATTTAAAATATTTGTTTTAATTTTAATGACCTCTCACGGCCCACCTGCAGTACCACGACGGCCCACCAGGGGGCCGCGGGCCACACTTTGGGAATCACTGGGAATCTCATCGAACTGAAGCGATGAGATGGCCGTCGGACGGACGGTCGGTGGCCGCGAACAAGAAGGTCCGATCTCGAAGGGACATCGAGACGGTTGAACAAAGCTGTGGGACTGATTTTTAAAAAGGCGGGCGTCCAAGAAGACACAGGTGGGGTCGAGTCAAACGTCTGACTCCAACCCCTAAAAGCAGCTTTTATGACGAGAGCTGAGAAGAAAAGGCAGAAAAGGAGAGTTGACACCTCAGAAAAATGGGTCAACTTTTGAATTTCTTTCTGGGTCTCAAACTGGTATTTGACTGAAACCTTTCTGAGAAGTCTGCTGACCCAAACCTGGACATGGCAGGGAGTCCCGGTTCAGTTGTTTGGTCAGTGCTGGGAATGAGTACAGTGATCCCTCGCCAATTCGCGGTTAAGTTTCCGCGGTTTTAGTTATTCGCAGAATTTTTTTCAGAAATATATAGTTTAAAAAAATTCTAAAAATCACGGAAACATCACAGGATGTCGCGCGCGTTCTCTCACAGTGAAGAAATGCTGTGAGCCAGCCTGGCCCCTTTAAGAAGGTGGCCTTATGGGTAATGATGTGGCCTTATAAGTAGGTTACATTCTCTGTTAACTGACAGGAGCCCAACAATACAACCTGTGTGATGTTACAAGTTCCTGCAGTGCCAGAATAAAGTTCCAGTTCCATGCAGAGAAAACCGGACTTTTTCTTTTGTTGTTGTTAGCGTGTTAGCCGCTAATTACGAGCCAAAAATAGCACAATAGCAGCGGTTTGTTTACTACGGTTCAGAGACCAGAGGCTGTGAAGGTAACAGAAAGACCACAGTTGAGCCTTTGTCTTGTTTCACTACTTTTTTGGGTTTTTAAACATATTTTAAACACATTATTGAGACTCGGGGGGCTCCGGCTCCAGTTAGCGGATTTTGATTTTTGCGGGGGGCGGCGGTCCCCATTAACCGCGAAAAATAAGGGATCACTGTAAAGCTACAAACCTTTTGTCGTTGTCAAATAAATGCTTAGAACTGGAGTGTTTCCTTCTGAACAGGTGAAACAGAAGAAGAGGCAGCGGCGGCGGTATCTGAGTTAGCGCTCCGGGGTTTGCGGTTACCCGTAGAACCGTACGTGCCGTCGTGGACCGACCGCTGCGTCTGCACGACCCTCGATGGCGTCTGACGTGACTCACCCAGCAGGGCGCTGCTGTCAGAGATATCAGCGTCCACTGAGGTCAGAAAGATGGACGCATCAGCGCCGGCCGACGGCTCGTCACTGATTAACTCCGCAGCTGTAAATGTGTTGCTACTATCAGTCACCTGAGCGTGTAAAAAAAAAAAAAACTCCTCTGGCCGCGGCATCGCGCTCAGTCATGTCTAGACTGACTCAGGTCCCTGACCCATATTTCACCAGGAGGCCTCGCCCGTCGCCGCACCTGAGTTTCCACGAAGCTTTCAAAGAAGGACAGCTCGCCATCCTCGCTTCGGCGAAGTCATCAGGAAAATAAAGAACCTCGGGAGTCATGCGGTTCCTGGAGTTCACGGCGAGATAAGGCGGCCCGATAAGGCGCCCTGGCAAATATTTACCGCGTCCTCAGGATTTCATAACGGAGTGTTTATCAGAGCAGAGCCGCGGCGCTGCACAATGCGCCGGGGCTTTGCCAAGAAGGATACGTACGCGCACCTGTGACTCAGTATGTGTGTGTGTGTGCGTGGGAACGCGAGCGTGCGCGCGCGTCTCAATCAGCAGCCGGACTGAACGTATCTCGGGCCGTATGTGTGTTGTGTCTGCGGGAGGTTTGGTTTCTACTGCGGAGGACGTGTACGTCGTGGAGTCGGTGTGTGCGCACGCAGGGGTCTCGCCGGTTAATGGGGGTCTGGAGCTGCCACAATGAGAGGAAACGCTCCGACTCGTGATTAGGGCAGGAAGCGGGACTCTTCCTGGCCGCCGCCCATTTCCACCTCTTCTTCGTCCTGCTGTTTTTCCTCCTCCTTCGGCTTCCCCTCTCCTCCGAGCAGCGGACGGCCGGCGGCTCCTAGAAGTTTCTATTTGTGTTCCACTGCTGCTCTGGGAAGCCCGGCGCTCGTCCTGGTATTGTTTTGGCATGGACGGCCCGGACCGAGGGGTCAAGTGGCAACGGCAGACAACTTTTCTGGGTGTATATGGGTGCCAGATGGGTGGACGCTCGCCGAACTGAAAGCAGACACGAACAGGCAGTTCATTTAAACCTTTGCGTCTAAAAAAACTCCCAATTAGACTCTTAAAAGGCCGTAACCTGCAGGTTTTGTCTCTGTTCATTTAGTGATCAAAGTACAGGATTTAAGCAAAACCATCCCATCGCTAATGAGCTGTAATTACTACTAATAAGCAAAGTGAAAGTTTAATTTTTTTTTTCTAGCAGGGAGAGCCCCTGAAACTCCCGGCTACGAGGCTCTGAGTCACCCTGGTGTCATAAATCAGGCCTTGAAAGTCCCGTCTGTGCTTACCTGTCAACTCTGCGTGACCCTGTTTCACAGCGAGACGACGTGGCCATGTGTCTTTGTGTCTGAAACCCCACCCGACGGGAACAACAGGCTCAAACGGCCGTCTGACGACCAGAAGCATTCGATTCATGGAGAACATTAGCATTAAAACAATCCAGGTTGTTGGTTCGGTTGTTCAGGTAACGATGATAAAAAATAAAAGGCAGAGCCGCGTTGTAGCGACGGGCTTCATTCAGACGTGTGGACGCGGAGGACGCAGGGGTCCTGGGATTAAAATTTTTATTCACGATTAATCGCATGATTTCCCTGATTAATCGCGATTAATCGCATTGTATACGCAAATCAAATAATGAATTCAAAAGTAGTGTAAAATGCACTTTTATTTAAATGTCCTGCTGCCATATGAACTAAAGTGTCATAACATTTTAACATCAGCACTTGTCAGTAACACATATTTAGTGTTAATCTTAAAAAATGTAAAATAAAATAAAGCTTATTGCCACTGCCAGGGCATTAATGTCTTCCTGTTTTTATGAAAAATTAAAAAAAAAGTCTACAAATAAAATCCAACAAAATGTTTGTGTCTCAGCAAAATCAGAACATTAAACAGTAATTTCTGAGGTAACAGCAGAAACTTTTAACGGGGAGCAACTGTCAGTTGTTACAAATAACCTTGTTTCTGTTGAATCCTCCGTCTGGGAGAACTTTAAAATGAAAATGTCCATGTTATAGTTCTGTAACTCTACCAATCCGTGTATCAATCAAACATTTTTTAAAAATTAAAAAGTTACATTTTATTAAGTTTTTCAGAAAAAAAATGCCTGTTTTTTAATATATCAATTTCAGACTTGGATCAAAAATACGAAATTAAAAAAACGCCCACAGAACTGAATTTGTTTTATAATGGAGGACTGACTTTCTGTTGTCATTACACATCTGGACTAGATGGCCGCACTGCATGAGAGAACAGCAGGACAGTGAACACATGAGAGATTGATGGAACATGGAGGAATGACAAGAAAGTTTTGTTGCAGTCTAGAATTTTTTTTTCAGACAGAATTGTTAATATTTCTACCTGAGTTGCTACCTGAACTGTAAAGTTCACGGATTTTTACCGTTCTCCTTGTCTGTTTTAGCTTTTCGCATGTTAACCTGCCGATTGTTTTCCGGTTCCACAGCAGCCACTAACAGACTTTTCAAAACAAAAAGCATGTGAGCAACATGCATTAACACGGGATAAAATAAATATCGGCATTAATAAATTAACGCGTTAACGCGATAATAACACGTTAACTTGCCCAGCCCTACTATAAAGCACAATCAAGTCCTTCTCACACTCTCAGGTAGCAGTTTTTACATTTCAGTGCCTTCAGTAGTTTCCCTGCTTCCTCTCAAAATGGTTTGTTACAGCTCGTAGCTCAGCTGCTAACCTTAGCTAACTGTGGATGCAAATATGGGAAACCTAGCTCAAAAAAATAAGGAAATTTGTTATTTCTCTGTTGTAACAAATCCTTCTTGGTAATGAATCTTATATCAGCCAGAAAGCTGCTCATCACATGTTCCTGACAGATGTGGTTTTTGTTTAAAAGGGAAATAATCAGTGTTTCCAACACTATAATCTTATTCCCAAGAAGCATTGCTACAACAAAGAAAAAATGTAGCACTAACAAATTTACTACTTTTTACTTGCTGTTAATCCAGTTACAGTGTTTCTTTCTACATATGCTAACGGGTTTTACTGCATCAGCTTTACACGGTCTGTTGCATCTATCAGCTGACCGTTGCCAAGGCCGATCCACTCGCTGCACCGCGACACACATAAACACCTAAACGATCTCAGCACGAGTCCATGATGAACCGACGTCATCATCCATCACCAGGAAACATTCGTTTGTGCCGCTCGTTCCAGTCTGCTCGCAGAGTTAGTTCAGCTAATGATCAGAGATGCACACATGATGCCACGCGACCAGTCGGTTCACTTAACTTTATGCTGTGTTTTGGCGTATTTGTATCGTTCTGGCTTCTGATCTTTAACTTTAACGGTTTTTGTTAAAGCTCCAGGAAGCTGTGAATAAAAAGAGGCCACAGCACCAACGAGCAGCAGAACGTTGACAAGAATCAATGTGCAGTAATGTGCAAAGGTCAGCTGGTCAGTCTAAATAACTGGGAAATACATCCTTATGTATCAGAGCGACATGGACTGATCATCTCTGTAGCATTTCTGCTGGGTGCTACCGCAATGCCAAGAGGGGAAGATGTAATCTGTGGTTTTAGAGAAGCCACCAATGTTGCACGTCGATTTGAAAAAGAATTTTAAAATGCATTTTTCAACGATTTGGAGTTCAGCGCTTCTACGGCGGAAGTGGAAAGAAATCAAAGACAGTTGCCAATTTAACTGGGAAGTGGATGTCCCAGAAAGTTCACCCCAAGGTCAGATCTAAGGGTGAGTATTGGCCATGTCCTCGCAATATGATATGTATCATGGTACTTGGGTCACGATACGATAGTATCGCGACATCGCGATATCACAATATATTGCGATATTCTACCCAGTTAATATCAAAATAAAAAGTAGAGTAAAAGTGATTTTGATTGTGGTCTCACAATACATTAAAAACTGTTAAAAGACGGGGTACTAATTAGGGGTGTGAAAAAAAAATCGATTTGGTAATATATCGCGATTTTCAGCCGCCCAATATAATATCGATTTTTTTGTTTTTTTTTCAAAAACACTAATAATAAACAATAAATAGTTTGTTTTGAAGCAAATAGTTTTGACTCAATTTGTCCTCTGAATGATCAATATCATCTGATGAACATATACAGCAACTTGATTTTTAATCTCTACTTTTAACTTTGATATTAACTGGGTAGAATATCGCAATATATCGTGATATCGCGGTATCGTGATAATATCGTATAGTGACCCAAGTATCATGATACATATCGTATTGCGAGGTCCTTGCCAATACTCACCTCTAGTACTAATGTTTGCACGACTGTAGCCGCTGTTCCATGTGACGCAAATATTTCTGAAAAGTCGCAGCGTTAAGATAACTTTGTGGAGGCTGCGGTTCCAGTTTTCCTTCCTCTCAAACTGCGAGAAGCTAAATCCATAATCTGGACGTGAGTTTCAGGAAGCGGCGCCCTGCCCCACGCTCAGCTGAGGTGACCTCCCGTGCTGCCGCTGGGTGAGCCAGGGGGAAAACCGCAGCGCTGCGACGCTGAAGAAGGTAACGTTGTTTCCGACGGCGGGGGCGGGCGGTGGGTAGCTGGCCCGGCCCCGGTCACGTTTGGCCCTCGCTGCCTCTCCACCGCCATGTTTCTCTCCCCTCGACGCACGGCGAGCTCTAAATATTTACAGAGCATCCTGTGAGAGAGCTCAGTGTTGACCCCCCCCCCCCCCCCCCGTGCTCGCGGATCTGCTTCTGCCATGCAGGAGATCGGCCTCGAGTGTGTGTGCGGGTGTGTGTCCACCTACGACAACCAAACGCTCGCTCCTGGCCGTCGCTCCCGTCTCTGAGTTAAGAGCAGAGACGGTTGCTTCTGCCGTCTGTCAGGAACAGAGACAGAAAGGTCTACAGAGGGCCTGACATCCATCTGCCGCTGGAACGTTCTCATACAGAAAAATGCAGGGGATGTAAATACCATCAGGGACCCGGCGAGGACCTTTTTAGGGAAGCAAATCCGTTTGAAGACCGTTACGGAGTCACGTGGCCCGGTCCGAGCTAGCGGGTGGAAATCCCACTGCAGCTTCAGGTAGCAGCGCAAACCTGGCCTGGCTCTGATCCGTCTTTGATTGCTGAACTGCTCTTAATCTACCACTGAAATTCAATTCAGTTCAATTCAATTTTATTTGTATTTGCGTCTGTTACAATGTCAGTGAAAATCTGCGAACTGAAGCCGGAGCCCCCCGAGCCTCAATAATGTGTTTAAAATATGTTTAAAAACCCCAAAAAAGTAGCGAAACAAGACAAAGGCTCAACTGTGGTCTTTCTGTTTCCTTCACAGCCTCTGGTCTCTGAACCGTAGTAAACAAACCGCTGGTATTGTGCTATTTTTGGCTCGTAATTAGCGGCTAACACGCTAACAACAACAAAAGAAAAGTCTGGTTTTCTCTGCATGGAACGATCACTTTATTCTGGCGCTGCAGGAACTTGTAACATCACACAGGTTGTATTGTTGGGCTCCTGTCGGTTAACAGAGAATGTAAATCTATACACGCTGGGCTGCTGTTGATGCTAACTACACTTTTCATCTAACCCCGTTTTCATTCTGCCGTCCCACAACACACACACTACATTACCCATAAGGCCACCTTCTTAAAGGGGCCAGGCTGGCTCACAGTATTTCTTCACTGTGAGAGAACGCGCACAACATCCTGTGATGTTTCCACGATTTTTACAATTTTTTTAAATTATATTATATATTTCTGAAAAATCTGCGAATAACTAAAACTCTGCCCTGCAAACATACAGAAAGAAAAGAGAAAAAAGGAGGGAAAACTCCCTCTGTGGGCGTTTTTTTACTTGCCATTATCCTTGAATTGGATTTAATATTATAATTTTAGTTAATGATATTTGCTTGGGGGTCATGATCTGGGTCTCTGTAAAGCACCTAGAGACAATTTAAATTGTAACAGACGCTATACAAATAAAATTGAATTGAATCCAAACAGATTAATCAACACAGTGTTCGTCTGTTATCTCGCTTCAGATGAAACATCTTATAAGGTTTCAAGCTCTTTTTCTTGCCGTGGTAATTCAGGGCTTCACAGTTTCTCTGGAGAAACTTAACTGCGTACCTCCAAGATGCTAAACATGGCGTACCAGTAGCAACTAAAAAAAGAACAAATAAACATGCATCAACAATGGTTACGATCCGACTATTGTTACTCCAGTTCCAGACTGTGTGTGTTGATGCCCGCGAATCAGACTTTCTACTCGCACGTGGAAAACTCTGTCATAGTGAACAGCAAAATAGTAAATGTCCCCTTCAACTCCACATGGCAAACAGTCGCTACCTCTCGAGCTTCGTGCGTCACTCTGTTTTTGCTTCTCAACATGACAGCAGGGCGAAAAAGGAAGAGACGGCGGGCGGGCGCGAGGGTGTCGGAGAGACGCAGCTGTAAAATGTAACGTGTCCTGTCGATACTCCGTAAGGGGCTTTACTTAGACCGAGCGCCGGCCCCGGACACGTGAGCGGCGGCTGAGGTCAGAGGTCGGATAAGAAAGCATCTGCGAGGAGGAGGAAGGGTGGGACCCGGCCGAGCGCTAACGTTTCTGAGCCGCGCTCGATGAATGAAGCCTCGGGGTGAGAAAGAGCGCAGGAGGGAGGAGAGGAGGGGATTGTCATGAAAATATTTCACGGAGGTGTTTATTTAGAGAGGATCTTTGGCAGCGAGCTTCGTTCACGACCCGGTAAACACTTTTTCGGCGCGGAGGAGAATCCGGCGCGTGCAGGTTAGCTGTGAGTCCGTCCGTGGATGTCCACGGGTAATTACGTATAATCATCCAAAATGTTTCTACTGTACAAATAGCATAACTATGCTGAGTGAGTGGCTGTGTGGGACGGGTGTAGCTGGTGTTGTGAATGAGCGCCGGCCGCTCTGTGATTACCCGGGCTCAGCGCCAGGCTCAGATTGTCCTGCAGCGAGACCGAAGGCCCGGTTTCACTCTTTACAACTGCCGTAACCGTGCTGCACCGTGCTGCACACAAGAGCATCACGGAGACATGCTGGATGACGTGGCCTCGAACCCGGAGTCACGTCTTTTGAATGGACCCGAGACCCGATTCGGGTCGGAACCTCGGGTCTTCGGGTTGTTCCGAAGACCTCTACTCAGAGCAGGCCGGGTCCACATCTGCACCAGTATGGAGACACCCAAACTGGACCTGTGACTAGAGCTGAGTGATTTTATCAATTCTGCCGTATATATCGATATTTTATTGAGTATAGAGTATCGAATTTTTTAGCTGCGGGTATCAATATTCTAAGTTTCTTTCAAAACCCCCGTGTCCCACCTTTAAGAGCTTGCAAGCAACAATTTTTACTGTTTAAATAAATAAAACTATTTTTCTCAACACATCTTTTATTCATTTTGTCCAGCATTTGCAAGCTGCCTGTCAGCTATATAATGTGTAATTGATGCTTTCAGTTCAGTTAATTCAAACAAAGTCATTGGAACACTCACAAGATGTCACCAAAATCACTTTGTCCCTTTAAAATCTTTCAGAAAATAATGTAAATGTATTGTAAGATGAATATCAATATATATCGTATCGTGAGCTGAATATCGTGTATCGTATCATATCGTACTGTATCGTATCGCGTGATTAGTGTATCGCTACAGCCCTAGCGGTGGCTCCAGCAGATAGCAGGAACAACATCTGAGATCTCCGTCCAGAAGAGGGAATGCTGGGAAATATATATACATACATGTATGTGTAACATTTTTTGAAATGTTCAGGGTTTCTCAGCATCTTTATTTTGCTTTGCTTTGATATGATATTTATACTTTTTTGGTTTCAACTGAGGTGAACTAATTTAGTCATTTATGCTCTATAAACTGGAATATCTTTGGTTTTCTCTTCAAGGGGCCATGTGATGTAAATGTTCTGGTTTTGGGTGTCTAAAGGGAT
>JAGFBZ010000275.1:722500-832500 GCA_018398805.1 Hirundichthys speculiger | reverse complement strand
CTGCAGCACAATCCCAAATCACTATAAACTCTTTCTGATTGGCTGTTTGGTGGATTTTGTCCTGATATGTGCACTTGGGTCCCGTCTGTCCAAGAGACTGGTCCAAAAGTCAGTCAGTTTGGGTTACATTCAGCGCCGAGAACGTTTTTGAAGATGAATTCAACGGAAAAGTGTTGAGAGACGTGTGCCGGACCATCAACGGAAACGACAACGACGTTGGAAGTTAGATATGAGACCGGTCGGAGGGTTTTCCTTCTCAGCCGTCCTCCACCTGTCAGCCTCTCCATCCGACTGCAGAGCCGCATCCCGCAGGAGGACGGGGGACGGAGGACGGAGGACGGAGGACGTGCTGCTGCAGCGGCCGGCCGGACCGGTCCTGCATCAATGCCCCCTTTAAGCATCAGCTGGGCAGAGCTGCAGCACAGACCACCTTTATCCAGCTCTCTCAGGACGCTCATTCATGCAGCAGAGAGGGAGGAGCTCTCTGCACGTACACACACACACACACACACTGAGCAAAACCTGTGAGTGTGTGTGTGTGTGTGTACTCAAACACCACCGGGGAGCGAGAAAACACACCTCCTGGACTCATTTGCAGACTCCATATGTATGTGCATCTGTGTGTGTTTTGCACACACACACACACACACACACACACACACACACACACACACACACACACACCTCTATTTACAGTAAATAAAGAGAGATTTCATTTTGCAAATAAACTCATTTTCATTTGAACTATCGATCTGAGAGTCAAGCCCTTTATGAGCGGGGGTTGTTGGGGTTTTTTTTTTGGAGATGTGCGCCATGTGCCCGCCCCTCCACGATACCGCCGGTAGTTTCCTGTGAAGTTTCGCTCAGCTGGACTCGTATTTCCCAGTCGTGCATCCGACCGCGACGATGCAGAAACGTGCATTCGAACGGTGAGCAGAACACAGCCGACCGCTAACACACACAGATGCCTTAGTTGCTGCCGCATCGCTGGCTGGACCGACCGAAATCATCTCCGCTTAAAAAAGCCGAGTCACCTTGTGAGCACACAGTTAGTGCGTTTACATGGGAAGTTTAATTCCTCTTTAATTCAGAATTAAAATTAAATCCGATTTAAAATGACTAAAAATTAGCATGTAAACACCTAATTCTGAATGAAAATGTCCATTCTGAATTAAACTTAATTCCATGTATACACTCATTCCACTTTAAATTGATTCTGGTCTTTCTGCGCATGCATCGTCTGTAGCGATGACGCTTATATTCCGCGCTGGGCTTGTTTTCGAAACAAAGTTTCAAGATGGCGGCACGCGGTAAACGGTGGTCAAGAGCAGAGACGATTTATTTAATAAATAGCTTGGAGGAACTGGAAATAATTAAAAGAACAGATGGCAGGAAACATAAAAATTGTGAGCTTTTCAAAGTTGCAGTGGCTGATGCTAATAATGTAGCCCTCCATGTTGTTGCTAATCGATTAAGTTTGTTTTCTTCCGGTAGACGTAAATACGTAAAGACGTCCGCCCCCCCCCATCCAATCAGAACCCTTCCCAACCCCCCGACCTTAAGCGCAATTGGATAAAGCCGATCAAACGTGTTTTCCATGTAAACCTCAATTTGGAATTACTATTTCCATGTAAACTCGAAGGAAAATAGTCTGAATTATTTAATTCAGAATAATTAATTCCGAATTAAAAAACATCATGTAACCGTGGCCAATCAGACGGGCCTCAGACCGGGTCGAGTCCAAGAGCAACAGGAGAACCGACAGGATCGCTGGCTGCTGCCTCTTTTCGTCACAGACACACGAATGCTTGTCACTCAGAAGCAGTGACGCTTTATGAGCATCTTCTTTAAAGTCCGGCGGTGTGACGGTTGTGACGGTTGAGACGTCGTCCGGTGTCGACGACGAGCAGAACCACAGACGCTCAGTCATTAAGGCCTGACCTCAAACTCAATCTGCCTCTTGTCGCTCCCGCGCGCGCGTGTCCTCAGGCGGCGGTGAATCACCTTATTTACCCAGAAACATTTATTTCCAAGGGAGACTGTTTTGGAAATGTCTTAACCCCATTTACCGTGACACGGATCTGCACGCAGTCACAAGCGTCTCATCACAGAAACCGGACGAGCGCCGCTGTTTTCCCCCCTCGCAGTTAAGCGACCGGGAATGAGCCGGATGGAGGTGAGCAGGCTGCAGGCCGTCGTGTCTCAATTTCAACTTCTAGGAACAAACTCCAGTTCGTCACCCGCCACCATCGGGTTTAATCAGACGCACTTTAACAATCCGGGCTGCAGAAACACTGGCGGGCAGGTACGTGTACACGCTTTGATGAAGCGCCGGTCAGAGCTCCGGGACTTTGTCCCTGCGTGTAGTTTTGCACGTTCCTCCCAGAGTTATAATAGTTTTGGATTTTCCATTAGTTTTAGTTTTTGTTTAGTTTTTAGTTTAGTTTTTCAAATTCAGTTAGTTTTAATTCGTTTTTTAGAGCAGTTTTGCTAGTTTTTATTCGTTTTTGTTTTGAAATACTTAGTTTTAGTTTTAGTTTTTTATTAGTTTCAGTGTTAGTTTTAGTTTTATTTTGTAAATTAGAGTTGTAATTTTGGTTCGACTGAAGCACTGAACTTTTTGAAGGCTATCGAATCACAGTCGTGTTTTCATTCTGGTCTTAATAAACATATTTATCAATGCATCTTCCCTTTTGTGGTGTTCCTGCGTATTTACTACTGACCAGCAGCTATCTGGTCTCCATGGAAACAGTCCATTATAGTTGCAGTTTTCTCCAGTTCCTTCCCAACGCTGACTGGCCTGCAGCTGCAGCTTCTCTTTCCAGGGGGATAGCTTAGGCTAGCTTATCCATCTAGTCTTGGTTAGCCTTCTTTCCAGGGGGCTAGCTTAGGCTAGCTTATCCAGCTAGTCTTGGTTAGCCTTCTTTCCAGAGGGCTAGCTTAGGCTAGCTTATCCAGCTAGTCTTGGTTAGCCTTTTTTCCAGGGGGCTAGCTTAGGCTAGCTTATTCAGCTAGTCTTGGTTAGCCTTCTTGGTAGTGAGCTTTTAGCAAATGGAGCTTTCCAGATTCGTAGGGGTTTTTTTCTCCTTCAGAAGTAGCTTCCACTAGCTTAGCTTCTGTAGCTCCAGCTCTGCTTCTACAAGCTAAGAGCACTTAGCTTTTTATCGTTAACTTACAGTCATAGTCAAAGAAATCCCAAATAGGACTGTACTGCTTTCTACCAACTTTTGCCACAACTTTTGTCTTTGTCTCTGTGACGGGCTCCAGCCCTCCCATGACCCTGAACAGACCCAGTTAGAATGAATGAATGAATGAATGAATGAATGAAATAACTCCGTGTCCCAATGCATCCAAATATTTACTGTTCCTGAAGTATTCCTGGTCTTTAATGCGCCATCAGCTGATCTAATTTTGTCTGCATCCCTCCCACGCCGTCGTACCTGGTGTACCCCGACCTCGCATCCTAACAGAGTTTCCCCGAGGACTCCTGTCCTCCGGAGAGAAGTTTGAGATCTCCCGTTGAAAAAAAAAAAAAAAAAAAAAAAAGCAGACCTGTCAGCGTGCTGCTGCTTCCCAGTGAACCAGGCCAGAACTTCCAGTTTAAGTTGTTTTTCTCTGCATCGGTTTATGGGAGGATAAACAGTTTCTTTTTTTTTTTTTCAGTCCGGGAGAAATCTATGAAGTCATTCATTACCAGCCGGAGTGTTTCAGGGGCTCGTCGGGCTCAGATTTAATTCCTCGTCAAACATCTTGGCATGTGAACTCAGATTCACTGGAGTAGTTTCCAGCGTTGAGGTTGAAATTAATTGATGTTTTTTTTTTTTTTTTTTTTTTTAACTCCGTTGTAAAAGTCGTTCCAGGAGGGAAGAGCTCGTCAGAGTCACTGAGGCCAAGAAGCAAAATGTGTGAAGCCTTTTTTATGAGTGAAATGAAGTCGAGTAGAAGAGGAAACTTCTTTTATTATTAATAGCCAAAGTAATTGGGACTCTCACGGCGGATTTACTTCAACAGAGCAGATGTGTCGGGCCTTTACGGCGTCTTATTTACCCGCCAAAACCTGACAAACATTCGCTGCCGGCGTGCCGGACGGCTGAGCCGCGTTGTTTCTGCATTTAATCATGACGGCGAGGCTTTTCTTGACATCCGCCCGATGTCACCGAACATTTCTGACCTGCTGATTGTGAGGCAGCTGGATTCCTGGCTCCTAGCTTAGCGCCCCCGGCTCCTAGCTTAGCGCTTGTTCTTTCTTCTGACGCCTGGCTTCACCAAGAGTCTCTCTCCGGCTCTGCGCTCGCCGGGACGGTCAGAACCCGTCCTTCCTAACCCGGGTCCTGGGGAGGTCAAGGATCGTCGTGGGTGGACGATTATTTCGCCATGGAGGTAAAACAGTCTGCAGCGCTGATGAAACCGTCGCTGTGTGTGCGTCTGGTTTACTTTACGCTCGAGGGGAAATTCCTGACGCTGCGTCCCTGCCAACGCTGAGGGGTACGAATCAAAGGAGCGACGGGGATGGTCTAACACATCTCCAGCTCTCCAGGTCGCGCCAAAGGAATTTTCCAGGAGAACGGATGCTAACGGTTTAGATTTGTCAAAGGAAAAGGAAACGCTGCTGCGCTTGAGGTCGAGACGGGCGCTTTTCAGGCCCGGGGGTATTTAAAGTGGCCACGTTGGTAGAACGTTTTCATTCTGAATTTCTGGTACAGCGATAAAATCGCCTGGCACAAGGTGGAGAGGCCGGTGGTTATTTCAGAACGACAAAACTGAGAATCAATTCAACTCAATTCAGTTTTATTTGTATAGCGTCTGTTACAACGTCAAATGTCTCTAGGCACTTTACAGAGACCCAGATCATGACCCCCGAGCAAATATCATTAACTAAAATTATAATATTAAATCCTAAACAAGGATAATGGCAGGAAAAAAACTCCCACAAAGGGAGAAAAAAAACTTGTTGGCGTCCCCCTGCAGCGTAGGCCTATAGCAGCATAGCTATGACGAAGCTGACGAGCCTACTCTAGTCTGAGCTCCTACAACTATGGCTATAACTATTAGCCCCTACACACTATAGTTTAGACCACATGTGTCAAACACAAGGCCTGCGGGCCAAATGTGGCCCGTCTCGTCATTTTATGTGGCCCTCAAGACCTTGAACATTATTGGCTTAAATTTTAAACCAATATTTTAAAACTTAAAATAAGTTTACACTGCTTTAAAGTGCATATTGACAATAAACTACATCTCCCATCATGCATTTCGTCATTACCCCACAACCACAATGGCAGCTATGAGCAAGACGATTTTTCAGAACTGATAAACTTTAGAAAAACCTTTTAACTAACCCCAACATGTCCAAGAAAAGAAAAATTGATGCACAGAAGTCTTACTTTTGTGTAATGTGTGTCAGTCGTGAAAGAGTTTAATCTACGTCGGCATTTTGACAGCAAACACGGAGCTAAGTATGCTAAATTTAGCCCGCAAGAAAAACAAAGAACCGCTACCGCCTCTGAAAACCAAGGTAATGGATACTCCTACAACCACAAACCCTGAGTTTAATATAATAATGACTTAAATATTTGAAACTTGAATACATAATAATAAATACAGAAACCATTATTTAAAATTTATAATAAGGTCTAGTTTAATTTATTTTGATTTACATTGCATTTTGTTACATTCATGCTGTCAATCTGGCCCTTCGAGGGCAACCATGATGCTGATGTGGCCCTCAGTGAAAATGAGTCTGACACCCCTGATTTAGACTAACTGTAGGCTTTACGGAACAGAAATGTTTTCAGTTTAGTTTTAAAGATGGAGGTGGTGTCAGCCTCCTCAACCCAAACTGGTAGCTGGTTCCAGAATAAAGGTGTCTGGTAGCAGAAGGCCCGTCCTCCAAATCTACTGTTAGATATTCTAGGAACGACGAGTAATCCTGCACTCTGAGAGCGGAGAGCTCTATTAGGAACATAACGTGCTATCAGGTCTTGTAAATAACGAGGAGCTAGGCCGTTAAAGGACCTTATTTGTGAGAAGCAAATCACAAACAGAGAACGAGCACGTTTGGATCAGTGGGCCGAGGTGGAGGCTCCAGATCCTTCCATACATGAACGCGGACGCCACAACCAACCGCGGCGGCGTTACATTACAGCTGGACGTATCTGTTTGGTAAATAGCGCACTCATTACCCGCTGTTGTGATGTTACACAATGATGTCACGGAGGGTGAATGGCAGAAAAATAAAGCTCTCCAGGAGGAAGTTTGCACACAGGAAGACGTTTACCTCGTTTTCTGTGCCTGCAGCCACATCTAAGATAAAAGTTTATCCCAGTAACGCTGTAGATGAGACTAATAGGACCACCAGAGTTGGGCACTCTGGGCCCAAACTATAAATTACTAAGTAATTTCTAGCATTTATTGGTTTGGGATAGTCAGTCCCATCTGAATATTGTCTTCGTATCGGTTTCTCTCTTTTTCTCTGATCAAACGAGTTTTCAGGAGGTCACTGCACCTCAGCTCACCTGCTCACCTGCTCAGTTTGGTAATAAAGGCTAATATGAGATTTTCACAGGGTCTTAACAGCTGTTAAATCTGAGCTTTCTAGGAACGCACGGAAACATTCAGGCAGCATCTTATGTAAGGAGAACAGGAAGCAAAAAAAAAAACATGAAACAATAAGGACGGATTGTATGAATGGAGGTAAAGCAAGGGTCAAAGTGGGAAAATAACAAAAACAGAGCTCAAGCGTGTCACCGTGGGAGGATGCAACCATCACCAGCTGGGTCAGCTTCACTCCTGCTCTGCTCCTCACATCAGGATCCAGCTGTGGCATCGCTCTCTGTCTGGGGATTAAAGGTTGCCGTGCGTGTTCCCTCTGAACATATGTAAGACGATAAGAGACACAGGTGGTCACGTTGCCGCTCCGTCAGCCTCTGCGAGATCACGGCCCGGGAACGGTACCGTAAAACTCGCTCACTTAAACACACTGTACTGACGCAGTAACGCCAGAAGCTTTTAATCTGCAAACAGAAACTGTACACATGGCCAAGTGTACACAGAGCGCTCATGTGACCCAGAAAGAGCGGAGGCAGGTCAGAGAAATGAAAGGACATTGAAAAACAAAGCCCTGACAGTCATTTTTACTCTACAAGACCTGCCTGCATTACTTAGACGACTCAGCAAAAACAGGATTTTCGGCAGGATGGAAAGTTAACTCGAGCAGCCACAGACTGTATAAAGAGAACTGGACAAACCCTCCTGTGATGTAAACACAGAAGGGTTTGAAGAGTGGTTTTGAAGCCCAGTTGCTGCCATCTTGGCAGGATCTCAGTCCACTCAGCCCCCGAATAAGCAAAAACATGGCTGACACAAGCTAGAATTTAAATTTAGCCTCGCCCGCGCAAACCTAAGATGCTAATTTTGGTGGCGACGCCACATTTAGTGTTCTCAAGTATTCTTTTCACTCGTTTTCCTGTATTCCAAATGCCGCACCACAAGTCATGTGACAACGTGTGACGATGTGTTTCTCCACGACTGCTGGTCTTACTTTCGTTTGCCATGTTTACTTGCTCCCTCTCAACCCACAATGCACTGCCCAACAGGACTACGGGAGCCTCTTTAGCGCAGATATATCTCGTCCACCCCGTGTTCGGGTTGGCCCAAGATCCTGGAGCTTTTAAACCACAAATGAACCACACCGGAGTTCACCAACAGCCGTGCCGAGACCACGTCTTCACGGCGGTTTCCGTAGGCTATTTTGGTGCTGTTTGGTGTTTCTTTTACCCGGATCAAGGTTTCTTCCTCTTAAAGTGGAGTTTTTCCTTGCCACTGCTTGTCTTAAAAGTTTTTTTTTTCCTCCCATTGTGGGAGTTTTTTGAGATGGAGCTAAACTTGTGGCATGTTCTGTTCATGACAGATATGAACCAGAGGTTACAAACTGGATCCTGGATGACCAGGCACCAGGCTCCGCCCCCTTTGACCTCCGCTGAGACAAGTGTCCCTTCTGAGCGCCGAGCAGCTGCTTCGTCATCAGAAGTTAACAGTCTCACAGAAAAGTTGTGATTATGTCTAGAATTATTTTTAAGTGATTTTTTTTTTACAGCAGAAATTCTAAAATTCTACAAAAGTAGTGATTTTATGACAAAAAGCTAGGATCTTTCTCTGTCCAAAAGTCACTATTTTGTACAGTTTGTGATTTTTTATGACACAAAATTGTGACTTGATGTCAAAAAAGTCATGATTTTTCGTAACTGAGATGTTACGACAAATGAAGCTTTTTACGACAAAGTTTCAGTGTTGAACAATTTACCACTTTAACAACAGAAATCTGTCATTTTGGACATAAAGTCACAGTTTTATGTCAAAAATGAGCTTTTTTCTGATTTAATATTATAATTTTAGCTCTGGGGTCATGCTCTGGGACTCTGTAAAGCAACTAGAGACAATTGACATTGTAACAGACGCCATAGAAATAAAATTGAATTGAAATTGAAATTTAAACTGTCAGTGATGTGAAATCCAGCTGCAGAGGCAGAAACCTTTTTTTTTTTTTTTTTAAATCAGGCTGTAATACATGTTTATTTCTGCTGCGAGGCTGGGCGTTTTACCGTGGGGATCACTGGAGGCCGACTCCCTTTTAGAGCCCCCAGTGGCCAGTCAAGGAACTGCAATATTCCATTACTTCCACACTGAGGTCGTCCTTCCAGTTGGACTCATCCTTCAAACGCAACAGTCGGCGCGCTCAAGGACGGACAGCGTGTTCTTCCCACAAGAACGCTCGAGCACGCAGAACAAAAACAACCGAATCCCCGACAGCGCGACAACGTGCTAAAGCGTTTAACTTCCCCGCTCCTGGCCGTGTCTCATCCAATAAAAAAAAGTGTGTTTTTACTCCTGCTGACCACTGAGGGCTGCCTTTCACATTACCAAGAACTGTACATTCCTGCAAATGGTAAACACCCCCCCCCAAACACACACACACACACACACACACTCAGTCACAAGCTGCGTTGTCTGCTAGCGCGTAGCACATAAATCTGCTGAGTCATGGGTGGACGGTGCGACAACGAGGCCCGTGAGTGTGCAAATTAGTGTGCGGAGACGTGCGCGGCTGTCATTATCTCACCTGAGGAGCCCAGCGAGGAACAGCTGGAACCGTCCGGCAACATCTGCCAGTCGCGTCAGAGCGCACACCTCCTTGTCTCAGCGCCGTCTGGGTGCGCTCGTGCTCGTGCGCGCGCGTGTGTGCGCGCGGCTGTTTGCACAGTCGTGAGCGTGACCCCGGCGTTAACCCTCCCTCAGCCCACATGAGTCTGGTGAGACCTCCGGGAGTCCGCGGGGTTAAAGTCATATCTGCCCCCTCAGCCTCTGATAGCGTTATCAGCTGGAGGGTGTTTGGTTTCTGCTGGGAATGAGGGCACGCCGCCGGCAGCTGCCGCGCTCAGCTCAGAAGGAAATAGCTGTGAATGAATACCACAAAGACCGTGATAACACAGTATAGTTACAGCAGCCCGGGAGATCAAATAATTCCTGGTCTCTAATGAGGCCTGGCGAGAACGCAGCAGTCCGCGGCAGCATTTTTCCTTTCCTTTATTCAGCCGCGGCACGACGGGTTTTCCGTGCTCAGAGGCCGGCGAAAATACAGATACAGATAATTTACGTTCTTGCATTTCTGAAGCATGTGTGCGAGGACGCCCCGGGGCTCGAGAGCGAGTAGTCAAAGAAGAGTCGACGTCGAACGAACCCGCGCAGCTCTGACTCCTTATCTGACATGTCTGGGCGCCACCTTAACGTGTTCGTAAAGGTCACGGACGTGACATCCGAAGATGTGTTGAAAATGCCGCTCTAATTAATGTTCTTTTCCACACCGTGACCTATAAGGTTTCGAATAAACCACAACAAAGGACACCTTCCCCCCTCCCCCTGATGTTATCTGTCCATGCAGACGAGAAGCTCTTCTTCTCCTGTGAGGGGTTTCAAAAACAGAGCTTTTCCACAAATTTTCCAAATTTTAAATTGTTACCCTGGTGTTTCATTTAGAGATGCACCATAACTGTTTTTTAAAACTGATACCGATAACCGATAACTTTCAGCTCCTAAAGGCCGATACCGATACTGATAACACACACATATACCTAAGATCATTACATCAATACTATGAGCAAAATCAAAAATAGTTTGGACTCTTTAAATGAACAGATATTTATATTTTCCAATGAAAAACTACTGACAAGACTCTCAAACAAACCTATTTAATATCTCCCATCAACTTAAATAAGGTTCATTACTGACTGATATAAACAAATAAAGGCTCCTTGAACTGATGAAATACAAACTGAAAAACATCTAGTTTAAAGGATTTTGGCTCGTGGTTCCATTTAAATTAATATCTTTAAAGTAAATGAGGTTCAGTAGTTTTTCTTTTTTTTTTTATCTCATGGAAGCTTTAGATGAGAGAGAGATGAGGGAGGGGAGACTTGCTGCTGGCTTGCACACGTTAGCATTAGCTCACGGCAGCTCACGTTAGCGCGATTTTAAAACTCCATGGTTATGTTTCAGGTGGCTGATCAGGTTTTACGTATTAAAGCTTGTGTTATTGTTTCCTCCTAGTGGAATTCACTTGAAGCATTCGTCACAAATAACCAGCGAACTATTTTCTTTGGAAACTTTAACGAAGTTCCATGTAATCGCCGCCATGTTTGTTGTGATCAGCGCTGTGCTTCAGGCTGCATTCAAGGTGTAACGTAAATTCCCACGTTCCCTCGTTTGCTAGTCGTTCTTTCAGCCTTTTCTATTTTTTCTTTTTTTTATGTGTAACGTGGTAAAATACTGCGAATATCAATTAAAGTCAGCAACTACCAAAATTATGACCGAGTTAACGAGTTGTTTTCTGGCATGAGGGGGTATTCTTGATTTTCCTTACTGAGTAATCGTTTTTCCTGATTATGCCGACGTAACTTGAACATAACATTCACTGCCAGTCATTTAAGACTCAGAGGGAGCGAGGCACTGCC
The DNA here is from genome assembly GCA_018398805.1 of Hirundichthys speculiger. NCBI lineage: Eukaryota > Metazoa > Chordata > Actinopteri > Beloniformes > Exocoetidae > Hirundichthys > Hirundichthys speculiger. The sequence goes on along the minus strand of JAGFBZ010000275.1, from coordinate 821,494 downwards.
ATGTTGACAAAAATATATATGTTATCGGGGCTATTCGTCGTTATATCGGACTTATCGAGATGACGTCATAATTTCCTGTTATCGGTCTGATAGTTATCGTGCACCACTAGTTTCATTGTTTTCTTGGACTAAACTGGGAAAAGGGAACGCGAACCACAATGCTTTGCTGGTTTTTGGAGCAGGCTTGTCGTTGGTCTTGCTTTATTTGTGATATATAAAGTGAGCCTTCTATGAAGATGAAACAACTTTTTTTTTGCTGGTTTTCAGTAACTGGTTTGCATCCCAGTTACATATTGTTCCTTTGTTAACAACGACATGCCCTTTGATCGAAATACCATGGTGACAGTTTACAATAGTAGCACCTGTGAATACGCAGCTCCGTCTATAACAGCTGCTCTTTTAGGGGGCGGAGTCAACTGCTCAGCTCTGATGCACCTCCTACTTCTGAGGCGTGGATCTCTTCTGAAATCTATACATCCTTGCAGGACCCATCTCCGAGGTGCAGCAGATACAACATGACATAATAACTCTTCAGCGCCCCCCGGAGGTCGTTGTAGTGTTCCTGCAGTGGTTGCTTACAACTTCGCGTTTCAGCTTTGGGAACACTTGTCTCGGATGTCATTGGCTGGCGGTCCACTCAGTCAACTTGGAAGGGTCCTGACATGATCTGAGGCGAATGCCGCTCAACTGAAGGGCCCGCCGAGGAGCCCATGAGCAAGAGACAGAAACCAGGCGGCGTCCTCTGGTTCAACCACGGGTGAAGATATCCAAGATATTGCCTCCAAGCCAACCCCAAACCAGTTACAGGTAGGGGTCAGTGTTGGCAAGGACCTCGCTAAATAATATGTAACATGATACTTGGGTCACGATATTATCACGATATCGCGATATCACAGATATCACATCGCGATAGAGATGAAAAATTAAGTTTCTGATTATGTTCACCAGATGATATTGATCATTCAGAGGACAAATTGAGTCAGAACTATTTGCTTCAAAACAACCTATTTATTGTTTATTATTAGTGTTTTTGAAAAAAAAAATCGATATTAGGAGCTGAAAAATCGATATTAATTGATTTTTTTTTCACACCCCTAGTTGCAGTGGTCTCTTCATGCATTTATCACCACAACCTTTTTTTTTACATTATGAACCTTTTACATTATCTGTAAAATAAAAGTGACTATGCTCTGTTAGATTTGAATTCAAGGCTCAGAAGTCAAATCGAGGCGGTGCTCAGCGCTAAACAGCTAGCTCATGGCCACGCCTGCTATTAATCCCGTGCTCACACGGCCCCCAGTGGTCAGTAGCCGGTCGTCAACCCGGAGGACCAGATGTTGCTCTGATCTGGGTCTGTGAGGTCACAGAGCTAAAGTAGCATATCTGTGATGTTGCACGGACACATTTATTCATTGAACAATATATTGTCTTTAATGAGCTAAAACTCTTTCTTTACTGCACAGTCAGCTGAGCCGCTGTAATAAGGAAAACACTGTCAATCGATTCGCCACCCAGACTCCTGTTTTTGCTGAGGTATGCTGGGAAATAGGCATCTCCGTTGATCACATGCTGCCTCGAACTGAGGTCTCTTGCAGCTTAGTCACGTCACCGAGTATTCACCCGCTCCATGAAAACAACACCACATCCATTCAGTCTTTATCAGCACATCTTCAGTCGGGGGGAACACAAGGCTTCCCTCATCCTGCCATCTTCTCTCTCCATCCTCGTCTGTGTTTCCTGCTCTAAACGCAGCAAAAAGGTAAAACAGAAAACAAGCATGTAGGAGCCGAACCCCTGATAACAACATGTTACACAGATTTTTAATCTTTTTAATCTCCAGCGTGAAGGAGGACAGTCATCACCTCTGTTTGGACTCTAAAGCCCGACTTCCATGCAGTTTCCAAGCTTGAAGGCTGGACTGCCGTGCTGTTTGCCACCCTGAGACCTATTATTGCTGAATCCCATATGTGCATGAGTGCTTTCCAGGGCGCGTGACTCCTTGGACTGGTTTTGCTGGTTTCGGTTGAGTGTTTGTGTGAGAGACAGGGAGAATGTGTGTTTGCTTTTTGCGGTTTTCCTCCGACTGTGGAGGGCTCGCCTCCGCCTCTTTCACTATCATTCAAGCAAGGAAAGAGGCAAACAGCGCGTCTGAAGGCAATTTATATTCAATTCATGGAGAAATTAGATTAAATAAAAATGAGGCTTTCTGGAAATCATTCCATGGATCCAGCGCTGCTAATTATTATGATTTTTTTGTTGCGTGCTGTGCACTACGAGTATCCAGGACGGTCAAAAGGATTATTTTGGTGCACAGAGAGGACCACCACGCAGTTTTAAAACCACCAGGAGGAGGACAGTTTGTCAGAGCTGAAGTTATTTCTAATAACAGTGTCAGAGGTCTGTAGCGTTACCACATGTGCTCTGGCCCGTTTTGGGCTCTATTCTTGTTAAATCGTTGACTTCCCTGTGGTATAAGTCATTTCTGATGTGGGCAGACGTTTGAAAGATTGCTGCAGCGGCTACGTGAAATGAGTCAGATGTTGAGACTGTCATCTGTGGTCGATGTTTTCTAAAAAAAGGCTTCGGTATTTGACAGAGACACAGAGCGACACACGTTTACAGCTCCGTTCACAGCGGCTGATTTCAGAGGACGGGCTCAGTCATCCGGCTCGACGTCCTCTGAAACTGATGTAACTGACTGATATAACCGACGGACTGGCGTTTTCAGCCGGGCCAGTTGTTTTTCTGCTCAATACAGGGAGTTGGTTCGGTTCCTCTGGGTTGGGCTTCCATTTCCTAGGGGCAGCACCGATGAGAAACGAAGCCTGTGAGCTTGGGGAAGAGCGCCAACCGCTCCGGTACCAGTACAGCTATGAAACACTGCCACCGGTTCGATCCAAGGTGCTATTTGAAACCCTGCCGCCATCTTGGTTTGTTTTATTTATTTATGCTCTTGTGCGAGTCATGGCATGAAGCGGTCCCGACCTGACGGGACTGGTTCGGTACGTTCCTTACCGGCGTAACTGGAGGGGCACCAGAACCGTTTCTTGAGGGAGAATCGTCTCGAAGTAAATGGGTCTGTGATGTCACAGAACCCTTCAAATCCAGCAGACGTCAATGGTTGTTGGATTTTCAGAGTTTCTTGGCATGATGGACTCCCGGATATGGGCTCTGAAGTATCTATACGTATAAGATGTATAAGGCTTCTAAATTCAGATTAAACAGGTTATTGTCTTTGGTCCCAAACACCTGAGGAATGGATTAACTGGGTTTAACTGGCTTCCAGCACAGCTGTGAAAATCCTTGGAGTCATTTTTGATCAGGATATGTCATTTAAGCAGCATATTAATCAGGTTTGTCAGACAGCCTTTTTTCATCTCTAAAATATCCCCTAGATCAGAAGCATCCTCTCCCAGAGTGTTGCTGAAAAATTAACCCACGCGTTTGTCGGTTCTAGACTGGATTATTGTAATGTGTTGTTAGCCTCCAACTGATCCAGAATGCAGCAGCGAAAATGCTGACAGGAATCCGTAAGCGAGATCACATCTCTCCCGTGTTAGCCTCCCTCCATTAGCTTCCCATGAAATTTAGAATTGAGATTAAAATTTTGCTTCTGCTACCAGGCACCTTTATTACCACTTTGGGTTCAGGAGGCTGACACCACCTCCAGCTTTAAAACTAAACTGAAAACATTTTTGTTCAGTAAAGCCTACAGTTAGTCTAAACTATAGTGTGTAGGGGCTAATAGTTATAGCCATAGTTGTAGGAGCTCAGACTAGAGTAGCTCGTCTTAATCACAGCTTCGTCATAGCTATGCTGCTATAGGCCTACGCTACAGGGAGACGCCAACATGTCTCCACCACTCTTCTCCCTTTCCTCCTCCCTTCTTCCTCCTCCAGCTCATTCCACAGTTAATTAGGAGCACCTTGTTACTGTAACTGTGCTCCATTTTCTTTCCTGTAGTTTGTTGTGCTGTTTTTTTTTTTTTCCCCTTTTTTCTCTTTTCTTTCTGTATGTTTGCAGGCCAGAGTTTCCTGAGTTTCATGCTGACTTGCAGTTCCCTCCTCTGTCCATCCCAGCGTTTACCTCCACCTGTGTGTGTTGATGTGTTCAGGGTGTCGGCTGGCGTGGTGACCGGTGATCTAGTCCTCTGACCATCTCACCTCAGTGCTGCTACCTGCATCTGTTTATATCATCATTTCATTCAGTCATTTGTGTCTCTCCTCTTTCTGTCCTCCATCCTCTCTGTCCTGTCTCTCCTCTCTTTTTCTATATATTTCCCAGCTGGTCTTCATCAGGAAGGTCCCTCCATATGATCCAGGTCCTGCTCAAGGTTTCTTCTTCTTAAAGTGTTTTTTTCTTGCCACTATTTGGCTTAAAGGTTTTTTTCTCCTGCTGTGGGAGTTTTTTACCTGCCATTATCCTTGACTTAAAAAAATCGATTTGGCAATATATTGCGATTTTCGGACGGCCAATATAATATCGATTTTTCAGCTACTAATATCGATTTTTTTTAAAAGGAAAATTCATGTATTAGACGCATTGTGAAATTCAGGAGACATAGGAGAAATTATTTTTTCATATTTTTGTGCATTGTCAGTAACTCAGGGTACTTTATCCTTCATGTTCTCACTTACAGTGGTTACAATGCTGTCAGTATGTTTTAATGGTTACTTAAATGTGCAAAAACACGTAATCTGTGGTTTTAGAGAAGCCACCGATGTTGCACGTCGATCTGAAAAAGAGTTTTAAAATGCATTTTTCAACGATTTGGAGTTCAGCGTTTCTACGGTGGGAAGTGGAAAGAAATGAAAGACAGTTGCCAATTTAACTGGGAAGTGGATGTCCCAGAAAGTTCACCCCAAGGTCAGATCTAGGGGTGAGTATTGGCAAGGTCCTCGCAATATGATATGTATCATGATACTTGAGTCACGATACGATATTATCGCGACATCGCGATATCACAATATATTGCGATATTCTACCCAGTTAATATCAAAAATAAAAAGTAGAGTAAAAGTGATTTTGATTGTGGTCTCACAATACATTAAAAACTGTTAAAAGACGGGGTACTAATTAGGGGTGTGAAAAAAAAATCGATTTGGTAATATATCGCAATTTTCAGCCGCCCAATATTTTTTTTCCAAGATTTTTTAGATTTTTTCAAAAACACTAATAATAAACAATAAATAGTTTGTTTTGAAGCAAATAGTTTTGACTCAATTTGTCCTCTGAATGATCAATATCATCTGATGAACATATACAGCAACTTGATTTTTTATCTCTACTTTTAAATTTGATATTAATTTATATCGTAATATCTTGATAATATCGCAGTGCAAACTAAGTATCATGATACATATCGTATTGCGAGGTCCTTACCAATACTCACCCCTAATGCTCTGGGTCTCTGTAAAGCGCCTATAATGCTATACAAATAAAATTGAATTGAATTGAAGACATCTAATAGTATCTAATGTACTATCCAGTACATTGAGTATGTAAAAGAGATGCGCGGATGACGTATATTTTAACCCACAACCGCTTCTTAAAATCTCTATCCGCCCGCTATCCATTTGCAGGAACGTTTTTTCACCAATTTTCAAAACCGAACCGACCCGCCATCCTTTTTAATAATCTGTAAAATATTTTTTCTTATTATTATTATTTGAGTGCTTCAACCGCAACCCGCCCAAATTTAATTAAAGTATTATTTTTTGACGAGTCATCCGCCCGATATGTGGATTATCCGCTCCGCCCGCGGGTGCACGGTTCATCCGCGCATCTCTAGTATGTAATATAAACCCTGAGGTATCTATCAGTCCATCCATCTGTCCATCTACCCTCTTTAACTTGCTGTTTGTTTTGAAATGACAGGTTGTACAAACTGCAGTCGCCTGTTGCGCACCAACGGAAGTACAGTACGTGAAATGAGACATGCTGAGAAACCGAGCAGAGAGCGTGACGTTCCCCTCGCTCGGTTGCACGCCGCGACAGAAGTACCGCGCTGCGAGAGTTCCCTGCTATCTGTGTGACATCTCAGTATCGATCGCTGCGAGTTTTTGAGCCGATCACCTGACAAGCATCTCAGTTGTTATCTCGCAGGCTTCACGCAAGAGCTGATGTGTCACAGCAGATGAAGCCACGCGGTCGTAGAATCGTATTCGCCGGTTTTTTGGGCCCGATGGATCGGTGTAATTCCGGGTTTTCCGACACAACGTCGAGCCGTTAAACTCTCGACAATCCGATGAGGTTTGATATTGGCTCAGATCTGACCGTGTCATTGGTTTGGGAGCACACTTTGAAACAGTCAAATCTTTGTGCTGACACGTCCTACCATGTCGGCGCTAAACCATCTGTTTGCAGTTGCCAAGAATAAAGGTCAGCGAGCGGAGATGTGAGAGGCAGAGGTGGAGCGGCGCAGGCTTCGGGCAGGTTCGGGGTCACCGAGGTGACAGACAGTCACTGGAGCAGGTGAGAAAGAGGCCCGGTGTGTCTGTGCATGTGTGCTCAGGGGTCTGGGAGGCCACTGGGCGTCTGCCTGGATTCCTTCATGCTAGTATTTAGCGACGTGGCCGCTGCAGACTCTGTGTTTTTAACCATGACAGCTGCTAATCTCGGCCGTCGGGCCTCTGATAACTTGAATGGCTGGAAATAAGGATGTTTGTGCAAACGACCGAGCACGCATGTGTTTATTACTGTGTGTGCGTGCGTGTCAGATGGACGTGCTCGAACTTGAGCTATGTGTAAGCTGACACAGCAAAGTGCTCCCAGTTAGCGTGGGGGTATTTTTGCTTTTCCCTCAGGATGGATCTGGATGAGACACATGGTCCATTAGAGCGAATGTCAACAGGATAAACACACAGAACAGATGCAGACTTTTTATATCGCGTCCGTTTTACTGTAGGTTCCATAAATGTCACAGAAACACATGTTAACCCTCTGATAACTTCTGGTCACTGCGCCTACGTTGTCTGAAAGGATCCCAGATGTTAAAATAGGAGGCATAAAACTGAAAAATGTGGGAATGCCTCTGACGGCAAATACAGATAATGTACAGGAAGCACAACTAAAGTGGTTGCCTCATCATCCAATGAGAACACTAATTAACACTAATATGTAACGATCAAGTCTTTAATTTACGACAAATTTAGTGAAATCTACAATTCTTTCTTCAGAACTTCAATTGTATTTTCAGTTTTGCATAAAACAGATTTAAACCAGAAGTGATCTATTCGGGTTCCTGTTCATAATAAGTAATTGTTATTGTTAATATATAAACTGATTTACCGTTAGGGCTGTAGCGACACACTAATCTCGCGATACGATACGATATACAATATTCAGCTCATGATATAATATATATCAATACATTTACATCATTTTCTTAAAGATTTTAAAGGGACAAAGTGATTTTGGTGACATCTTGTGAGTGCTACAATGACTTTGTTTGAATTAATTGAACTGAAAGCATCAATTACACATTATATGGCTGACAGGCAGCTTGCAAATGCTGGACAAAATGAATAAAAGATTTGTTCATTTATTTAAACAGTGCAAATTGTTGCTTGCAAGCTTTTAAAGGTGGGACACGGGGGTTTTGAAAGAAGCTTAGAATATCGATACCTGCGGCTGAAAAATCGATACTCGATAAAATATCGATATATATCGCAGAATCGATAAAATCGCTCAGCTCTATTTACCGTATTTGCTCTAATAAACACTCCCTCCCTAATAACTTTGACCAAACCTAAATGACTCTAACCTTCACTCAGAAATCTCAACAGCTTTTTTTTTTTTTATGTTTTCAGTTTAAAAGACTCTGAAAAGACATCTTTACAACTATCGCGCGCTTGTAAAACAGCCTTGAAAGCCGCATCTCCGCTGAGCTGTGCAGAGCGGTTCGGCCTGCTGTCGTAAATGTATTTATTCCTTCATTCATTTCTTTATTTCCGGCGTCAAAAGCGAGGACGGACACCAGACGACTGATCCACACTGGCATCTTTGAGCATCTTTCTGCCGGCTGACCAAAACCAACAGAGCAGTAAAACTTATGTCAGAGCTTGGAAAACCACTAATCAACTGGTTGACGAAAACTAAATGGGCCGTTGATCGGCGAGGACTTGAGAGTGTTTGCTCTTATGCAGCACCGGCGGCGCAGATCCTCCTCGAGGTCGCTGGGAAGTAAAGGGTGCAGCTGGAAACCCGGTGGTGCAGCGAAGGAACAAGAGCGGCTGCAGAAACGACGGGCCCCGGGCCTCCGCGGTTCCCGGAGTAAATGTGAGAAGACCGATTTTATGGCTCTATTGACCTGCTGTGTTCTGTATTTACCTCGAATGGAGCTGCTTTGGTTGGTTGATTGTTTTATCGTCTCTCATGGGTCTCGTGCTATCATGCAGCTGTTATAGTTCAATTCAATTCAATTAAATTTTATTTGTATAGCGTCTGTTACAACATCAATTGTCTCTAGGCGCTTTACAGAGACCCAGATCATGACCCCCGAGCAAATATCATTAACTAAAATTATAATATGAAATCTAAATCAAGGATAATGGAAACAGTGAGAGAAAAAAAACCTTTAAGCCAAACAGTGGGAGGAAAAAACTCTATTTTGAGGAAGAAACCTTGAGCAGGACCTGGATTATATGGGGGGACCTTCCTGATGAAGACCAGCTGGGTAAAGAAAGAAAAAGAGAGAGAGACAGGACAGAGAGAGGAGAGCAGACAAATGAATGAAACGACTATATACACAGATGCAGGCAGCAGCACTGAGGTGAGATGGTCAGAGTTGTGGGCATCGATGCTACACACCTGGAGAGGCGTCACCGCCACCAACAGTCTCCTCTGACGGAATAAAGACAGTGATCCCTTAATTTTCGCGGTTAATGGGGACGGTGTCCCGCCACGAAAATTAAAATCCGAGAACAAGAGCCGGAGCCCCCCGAGCCTCAATAATGTGTTTAAAATATGTTTAAAAACCGCAAAAAAGTAGCGAGGCACTGCAGCGAAACAAGACAAAGGCTCAACTGTGGTCTTTCTGTTACCTTCACAGCCTCTGGTCTCTGAACCGTAGTAAACAAACCGCTGGTATTATGCTATTTTTGGCTTGTAATTAGTGGCTAACACACTAACAACAACAATAGAAACAGTCTGGTTTTCTCTGTATGGAACGAGCACTTTATTCTGGCACTGCAGGAACTTGTAACATCACACAGGTTGTATTGTTCGGCTCTACATTACCCATAAGGCCACACCATTACCCATAAGGCCACCTTTTTAAAGGGGCCAGGCTGGCTCACAACATTTCTTTACTGTGAGAGAACGCGCACAACATCCTGTGATGTTTCCGCAATTTTTTCTTGATTTTTTTATTATATTATATATTTCTGAAAAACCCACGAATAACTAAAACCGTAGAACTTAAAGGGCGAATTTACGAGGGATCGCTGTACACTTGTTTTTCTGTCTGTGTAAACACTGCTGTTGTCAGGAACAACGGTCCTGATGTGACAGAATGATACAGGACTCGTCCGCTGCCGCCGTGTTTACGCGACTCCTCATCTGCTCCGTCGACGTGCTCGAGGGTTAGTAGCTATCTGAGAGACCCAGCCACGACGGCGGTACATCACCCGTGACACCGTCTGACTTCACTGGCAAACGTCCAGTTCAAGAACCCACCGACACGGCAGCTCGACTCGGCCGCCGTATGTAGGTCACTAAACCAGTCTGCAATCAAAACTGCTATTCCAGCCCGCAGGACGGGATCTGATGTCCCAGCATGGCTGTTCGGAGCAGAACTTAATGACAGCCTGGGTGTATCTGCATGTTCAGGGCCTCTATGTGATTTTCTGAGAGAGTGACATGAGCGGGGTGACTGAGTTCAGCGTGCGCGCGTGTGTGTGTGCGTGCGTGCGTGAACGCGTGCGAGGCCGAGCGATAAAGAGGGAGGCAGATATGAACGGGACAATCGGGGTCGGCTGACCACGGAGGAATTCTCTCCGCGGGCCTCCGGACCTACAGCTGATCACAGCACACGGTAATTAGTTCACCTCGGTAACACACGCGCGCACACGCCGGACGTGCACTCCAACATGGCCGAAGAGTCGTCTTCTGCTCACGTGACCTTTATAGGCTGCCCAGAAACCTGGCAGATGTCACTGCGGCGGCGTGGAAGTGGGTCAGGCAGTATTTCGCAAAGAATAGTGTTTGTTTTAAAGCGTAGGGAAACCAGGTGGGCGGAGCCACAGGAACCGGGGCAGAACTGCAGCAAATTCAGAGAAGTGCACAACGTCAGGGATGTATTGTTCTCGACGGCATCAAAGTTCGAATCACCTTCTAACTTTTCCCTTTTTATCTCTGCACTCGTCTCTCATTAAATCTCACTTTCAGCGGCGTCCATACGGTCTGAAATGTAAATCTGGGGTCTGATTGTAGAAACAAGTCTGTATTTACCTAAGTAATAGATGCTGCTGAGGTGTTGACATCATATGACCAGATCTCTGCACTTAAAAAAAAAAAAAAAAAAAAAAAAGCAAAAAGAGCCACATGATGTTCCCACGCACACACACACACACACACACACACACAGACGTGCACTGGTTCAATGGGAAACATCACACCGTCTCTTTCTCTCTTGACTTTGCCGGGCGCACCCGCCGTCAGCATGGCAACCTCCAGCGGCTCTGACGTCAAGACCAGACTGTCCTCAGCCTTTGTGCTGTTTGATCACGAGGCACAGAAAGGGACAGAGAGAGGTGTTGAGGAAAGGAAAGAAATACGGCTGCCTGGAGCCAGGGAGAAGGAAAAAAAAAAGGAAATCCAACTCTCATTTCTCTCTCCAGACACGTATGTAATGTATATAAATACATACATCCAGCCCCACTTCCAAAAAAAGCCTGGATGCTGTAAAAACCTCAAATAAAAAGAAAAAAGTGCAATGATTCGTGTTTTTTCCTTCCTTTACTAAACATTAAATTGCAGGTTGTATGTTTTTTTTATGAAGTTGTTCTCATGTGGGTTGTATAGATGCTGCGTATGGATGCCTGGAAATGTTTGTTTGTTTGTTTGGTGTGAAAACAGATGACATCATAAAGTAAATGTTGAAGCTGGTCCGGTCCGGAGGTCTTGTGGTTTGTTCTTTTCTCTTGACAAAACTGTCTTCAGAGCTGCTGTCATGAACTTAAACGTTAAACATCTTCAGTGATGCCTGAAGGTTCCAGCGTTGCCAGGTGTACGATAATTATCGTATTTGTACGATAATTTGGCCCAATAATCAGTAATCCAAAAAAAGTCCAAATGTACGATAATTTGACTATTTCGAATTATTGCCTGCCACAACTGTCTGCCGGAGAGGTTTTTTTTTTTTTTTTTGCGAACCCTGAAGGCATCATCCATGTGACATGTTTCCCGCCAGTCGTGCTTTGCTGAGCGGAGGATACGAGTGTTTGTCTCGGAACAACGATCATGATGGGCTGAATGGTCAGCTTCGCCCGCTATTTAACACTAGAGTGATTAAATTTGACTATAGCGCATTATTGGGCTTGTTATTTTGGTTATGACAGATGTACGATAATTTTGAGGCTCTGGTACGATAATCCTACATTTCCCCCCTTGCAACGCTGCTGAGTTGTCACTTTTTTTCCTTTTTTTCCTAATTGATACGCAGAATCTGCTGCTTCTCTAAGAGCACTGCTGATGTCTGTCTCTCTTGGCATTGGATCGAGGTTCACCTGAATGCTCCGGACCAGCAAAACTGCTAAAATATGAGCTTTAATTGAAGTCTGCACATCTGTTGACGAGTCTTTAAAATTCGACAGACGCTCTGAGGGGGGGGACGGACTGTTGCTTCGTTTCTGTTAAATAAATAATTATACGGTGAAAAAAAAAAACAATTGATGCTTGACTGAGATATTTGTCCTCCACATCTATAGGAGGACTTTCATGGTGCTGGGTTTTCGCCTCCAGACTTGCTGTGATCCGTCGCTCCCGTGGGATCATCGCCATAAATCCTTCCTATATTGCCTGGTGTGCGCGGAGGCCTCGGGGGCGCCGCGTCCCATCATGCTCCTCTTTATATTGCAGCTTTATGTAACGCAGAGGCAGGAAACATGAGACACTAAGCGGTCGTCATGTTGCTTTAGACGAGAGCAGCAGCCAAAGGCCCAAAACAACCGTATTTTCACGGTGGTTCTGACAGACTTTAACCCACAGTGTAACCGAGAGAAACAAAGGAAAGGGCTTTTTATTTATTATTATTATCAAAATGATGGTGATATGAAAGATGTTAGATGATCAAATACAAGAGCTTTATTGAGCAAATAAAAGGAGCACAAATCTCGTGACAAAAGGGATAAGGTTAAAACTTCTGTGGTGTCAAAATTAATCTCATATGAGACACAGACAGTACGTTTAGATGACATCAGAGGAAAAATAAGCAACTATTGTGTAAATCGAAGTGAAAAGGAGCTTTTTAAAGGTGATATGCCATCTTGTTTTTTTTCCAAAGATAACATCAGGGTCTAAGGTCTGAGTGGCGTTTTACAACATCCACCAACAGCTCAGCCTTTCACATTGATTATCGTTTATCCACATTGAGTAGAGTAGCAATTCGATTCAATTTTATTTGTATTTGTGTCTGTTACAATGTCAGTTGTCTCTAGGTGCTTTACAGAGACCCAGATCATGACCCCCGAGCAAATATCATTAACTAAAATTATAATATTAAATCCAAATCAAGGATAATGGCAGGTAAAAAACTCCCACAGTGAGAGAAAAAAAAACCTTTATGCCAAACAGTGGCAAGGAAAAACTCCACTTTAAGAGGAAGAAACCTTGAGCAGGATCTAGATCATATGGAGGGACCTTCCTGATGAAGACCAGCCGGGTAAAGAAAGAAAAAGAGAGGAGAGACAGGACAGAGAGAGGAGAGACACAAATGACTGAATGAAATGACTATATATAAACAGATGCAGGTAGCAGCACTGAGGTGAGATGGTCAGAGGACTAGATCACCGGTCACCACGCCAGCCAACACCCTGAACACACACACAGGTGGAGGTAAACGCTGGGATGGACAGAGGAGGGAACTGCAAGTCAGCATGAAACTCAGGAAACACTGGTCTGCAAACATACAGAAAGAAAAGAGAAAAAAGGAGGGAAAAACAGCACAACAAACTACAGGAAATAAAATGGAGCACAGTTACAGTAACAAGGTGCTCCTAATTAACTATGGAATGAGCTGGAGGAGGAAGAAGGGAGGAGGAAAGGAGGAAGAGCAGTGGAGACACCGCTCAGCAGATCATGTTGGCGTCCCCCTGCAGCGTAGGCCTATAGCAGCATAGCTATGACGAAGCTGTGATTAAGACGAGCTACTCTAGTCTGAGCTCCTACAACTATGGCTATAACTATTAGCCCCTACACACTATAGTTTAGACTAACTGTAGGCTCTACTGAACAGAAATGTTTTCAATTTAGCGAGGAGCTAGGCCATTAAGGGCCTTATATGTGAGAAGCAAAATTTTAAACTCAATTCGAAATTTCACGGGAAGCCAGTGGAGGGAGGCTAACACGAATCGCTAACGGATTCCTGTCAGCATCCTCGCTGCTGCGTTCTGAATCAGTTGGAGGCTATTCAGCGAGTTTTTTAGGCATCCTGCTAACAAGGAATTACAATAATCCAGTCTAGAACTGACAAACGCGTGGATTAATTTTTCAGCATCACCCAGGGAGAGGATACTCCTAATCTTGGTGATATTTTAGAGATGAAAAAAGGCAGTCTGACAAACCTGATTAATATGCTGCTTAAATGACATTTCCCCATCAAAGGTTTTTCACGGCTGTGCTGGAAGCCAGCGTAAACCCAGTTAATCCATTCCTCAGGTGTTTGGGACCAAAGACAATAACCTCTGTTTTATCTGAATTTAGTTTGGATGATTCACAGTAGCAGAGCTGCGTATCCAGTGATTATTGAGTCAGTTGATGTGTGTGTTTGCGTTGCATCAGTGTCACATGACTAGTCAGACCGCGCACGCTTCATTTCTCCGTCCACGTGCTCATCAGTGTAGTTTTTAAGTCACAGCTCAGGTGTTTCGAGGCACCATTTGGATTTATTTGTTCGTCCTTTTCCTCTCACGTTCAGCTTCTCGTCCGGGCCTCCACGTCCACGACGACACCGACCCGTTTCTGCACCGGCGGTAACCCATCAGCACACACACACACGTTCAGAGTTAAACATTTAAATACAGTACATCTGAATGTGAAACCACGCGGGGACGAAAAGTAGGTTTGAGCTCTCAGAGCACTGACTCATATTAACCCACTGGGGAACGGGGCTCGTCATGCTTTTGCAGCTCTGCTGAGAATCTCGCTTTTATCTTTCTTCTCAGAAGATTCTGGATGGATTTATTTGAAACAGTATTCAGATGAGAGTGAAACTGAGACGGGCTCTTGTGATTTAAGCCGTTTGTGTCTTATCTGCCCCCTTAATAAGCCACCCATCTGAGTCAGGCGTCTCTCTTACTCTCTTACTGTGACAATACGCAGTGATAGAGCTCTTTTTCTTCTTTTCTTTCCTTTTTTTTTTTTGCGTGTATGTAATTGAAAACTGTTATTCCCCTGCAGACTGAGGAGGATAAAACTACAGAGATGGTGCCAGAGATGGTTACTGCTTGGATAAAATTTCCCATAAAACTGGTCAATAAAAATAAGATTTTAATTGGACTCGTGGCGGCGACTCAGCTGACTTCCTGCAGAGACAGAAGGGCACGTGTCGATTTAACGTCTGCCAGCTGAAGTGGACATTATGAAAACCCTTAAAAAGACATTAAAACAAACAAAAAAAAAGATTTAAAACCTTACAGTGTTCCAGAGTTGTGCTGTTATTCTGACACGCTGCAAGTTAATAACGTGTCGCTGGCAAAACACTCTCAACTTCCAGTCATATGAAGAAAACCCACCGGTATTCAGACTTTCAGCTTATTCACATCCAGACTGGAGGGAGGGTTCAGATATCACACCTCTGTAACGTTTAAAAAAAAAAAAAAAATTCCTCCTTTTTCAGGAACAAATTCGACAACCGACTCATGAACACGCATGGGTTTCGCTTCTTCGTCAACTGAGCGTGTCTGACGTTGGTCCAAGGTGAAAGTGAGACTTTAGAGTCGCTCTAAAAAGTCACAACCCCCTCATGAAGTTGGTCATACCTAAGATGTAAAGATGGAATTGGACTCTCACGTGATCTTCCAGCAGACATTTAAGAGCGAGGTCTGTCGGTAAATCAATTAAGGACACTCCGATTAAAAGTTCGCAGTTGTTGCAGCGTTTGCTTGACTGTTTGGGGTTCAAAGAAACTGCGAGTCCTAACGGGAGCAGCGCCGGTTCAAACCGGTCGTCACTATTAGGTTTGAAAACTTCTGGCTTTAAAACGCCGCAATTCAAAACTCCCACCGGTTCGGAGGGCGGCGGTTTAGCGGTGGGGTGAGGACAGAATGGGGAGGAACGTCGACATGCTGAACCTCACGAGAAGATCCAGGCTACGTTCCCGTCTGTTTGGGAAGGAACAGATTCAACGCTGACTGAGAGACGAGCGGTGGTCCTGTCTGCTTCTGCTGGAATAACTGGAGGAAACCATTAGCGTAGAGGTGCTCCGGTCCACAGAGGCCCAGAGCAGTGAGAGTTCTGCCTCCTTAGATGTCACGTTTTCCGGTACTCAGGAGCCCGTCGCTGAAAAGAACCAATCAGTAGAGGGATATGAAAACCACGGGACACTGTTAAAACTAAGGATAGACCGCTATATCGGCCCGATATATTGGACCGAACCGATATGACCGGCCGATTTGTGACAGAACCCACGCGCTAATCGGCCGAAGCCAATTCAAGTAAAAAACGCAAATATCGGCCCGATATATCGGCTGACTGATATATCGGGTGTCACGTTCCCCGGTACTCAGGAGCCCGTCGCTGAAGAGAACCAATCAGTAGAGGGATATGAAAACCACGGGACACTGTTAAAACTAAGGATAGACCGCTATATCGGCCCGATATATTGGACCGAACCGATATGACTGGCCGATTCGTGACGGAACCCACGCGCTAATCGGCCGATGCCAATTCAAGTAAAAAACGCATATATCGGCCCGATATATCGGGTCAGTCGATATATTGGGCTGATATTTGCATTTTTTTTTTTAACTTGAATTGGCATCGGCCGATTCGCGCGTGGTTTCGCCGATGTGTTTTTCCGTGGCATGATTTACCAACAGGCATCCACGGGCAGCTCTGTGTTGCCAGAAGACGCATTAATACTTTTTTATTTGAAAGTATATGTGGTAAAGTTGAAGTTAAAGTTGTAAAGTTTTGCTTTTCAATAAATGTTTGTTTAAACTTAAGACCTGTAATGTTTGTTATCATTGTGTCATTTAAATGTAAATTGAGGGAGCAAAAGCAGTATCGGCCACATCTATTGGCCCAAGAAAATCGTCAGTCCATAATCGATCATCGGCTAAGGGTGATGAAAAAAATATCGGCATCGGCTCCATATCGGTCGATTCCCAGTTAAAACCATCATCAATAAGCGAAGAAAATGTGGCACCGCAGAGATGTTAAAGGTCAGAACGACCCTCCAGTGCTGATGAGAGGACGAGGAGAAAACCAATCAGAAACGTTAATGAGAGGCAGTTCCTGGTCACATGCTGTCCTGCACCAGGATGACTGGTTCCGGACTGGAGACCAGATCACCAGTCCGGTGATGGTGAGTGCAGCACCGAGATGCATGAAGAGATCGTGTGAATGAATGAATGAATGAATGAATAAATGAATGAATGAATGAGTGGTAGTTTGTGTTGTGATGGGGACAGATATACAGCGGTACCTCTATTTACGAAATTAATTGGTTCTGGAAGTAGTTTCGTAACCTGAAACTTTCGTAAGTAGAGGAGCGTTTTCCATGTAAATGCCCTAATCCGTTCCAAGCCCCCCAAAATCTGAACATAATTTTGTTATAAATTATAAATAATACATGAAATGACATAAAAACCTGTAAGAAATACATGTTGGAACTAGAACAGACCTCCACCAAGCGCAACAATTATCGAACATTTGAAAGTGATCCAGAATCCAGGATTTCTTCTGAATCACACCCGAAATGAAATCAGTTCTTTCTTTTTCACATTTCTGACAACTCCTGAAAATTTCATCAAAATCCATCCATAACTTTTTGAGTTATCTTGAACACAGACAGACAGGCCGGCAAAAACATAACCTCCTTAGCGGAGGTAATAATTGTTCGTTTACCTGGTTGCTGGGTTACGCTCATACAGACAAGGGGCCCTCCTAGCCAATGGGATGCCAGGAAGATGCTAAGCGATAGCCAATGGCAGAGCAGCTCGGACGCATCGCTTTAAAACCGAGAAACAGAGCCGACAAGTATGTTTACATTCAGTAAACTCTGGGAGCTGCGAGTAGCAGCGCAACTGTATTTTTGCCTTTTCGTATCCTGAAATTTCTTTCGTAACTAGACGCAATATTTTCCCGTTGATGCGTTTCGTAATCTGAAAACTTCGTAAATAGAGGTACCACTGTACAAATATGAAACAAACAGAAATGTGGGGTGCCTGCAGTTAGCCTGGTCCGGTTTCTACCGGTGCTGCCACCTAGAGGATACCGCCTAACACGAAGCTACGTGGCGCTAACTATAATACACATACCGGACAACGGGACGCTCCAGAACTGGATCCGATGCCAGACTCTCGGCTCGTTCACTGAAGTGAAGCAGGTTTTTTATCTATTTCTCTCCCCACTGGCCACGCAAAGCCCAGATAATTAAAGATTAGATTCACTTTTCCTGGACTGGAATAAAGATCGTTGACCTTCTCGAAGACAAACGGAAGAGAATTGGAAGATAAACACCGGAGAAAGAAGATCCCCGTCCAACAGTCTCCTGCAGCGAGGATGTGACTCAGTCTGACAGTATGTGTTGTCATCGGCTCTTTGCATAACACGGCCTCCGGTTGGTGATGGGGATTACAACCGGCAGCTGCTCTGCTCGGAGAGCCCGGGCAGGAGATATCTGCTCCTGGTAGCTCCGAGAGTAGCTGAAGTATGCGCAGATGATGTTGGCGCCGAGCTCCGGTGCAGATTTCATATAATTCCTGATGCACATTTCCTGTGCCCTTCGTCTCCGGCTACATGGATCCATTCGGGACAGAATGCCCGGGAGGAGAGGAATAAAGCGGTATCTGTTTGCGGTCAGACCAGTCATAACCCATAATGCAGCGTGGGGAACATCTCTGGCCTGGGGTGGTTAAAGGTTATGAGACGCTAGTCCGGTTAATGCTATTGAATATGGTGTGCAGCTGTCTATCTGGAGATCTACCTGCCCGTCTGCCCGCGTGAGTCTAATATTACATCCACGAAGAAAAAAAAAAAGAAGATCTGCTGCTGCATACCTGATCTGTGACTTGTTTATGTAAGCTCCGTCCTCCTCGGTGTGATTGCTTCCTCGTGTCGGGCCTCAGAGTCATGCCTGACTCAGTTTACGAGCCGTCCCCCTGGACAAACAGGCTTTCATGCTCCACGCAGCGCCGCGACTGGGTGTACTGGGAAACTTTTGCTCATTCTTAATTGTTTGTAAATGTCTACTCGGGCACATCTGTGGTTTGTGTTTTGGAAAAGCGTCTTTGGTTGTTGTTCCGAGGCAATATATATATTTCGGATATTTCGGACCCTGTCGTGCATGTGTTTAGCGTGACGTCCTGTAATCTGTTTGGACCCCCGTTTTCTCCTCTGCAGAAACATAATGGAAACCATCTGAGCATAGTTGAAGCATTAGGCGGATATAACCACGGATAAACATCTAACTTTTTTTTTTCTCTTTGCCATTTATTTACTGAACAAACATGAAGTCAAACAGAGAAAATAAATATCTAAAAATCACACAGGCAACACTAAAATACCCCATGTGCTGTTGATCATCATCCCTTGATGAACTGATCATCGACAGGTGTGCAGATCTCCACGAAAGCAGGCCATCTGGCAGTCTGGTGTGTGTACGACGCAATGCCAAGAGAGGCAAGACATCAGCAATGGTCTTGGAGAATCAGTTGTTGCTTAGGGTTAGGGTTAGGGTTAACCCTAACCCTAGGTTAAGCCTAACCCTAACCCTAACCCTAGGTTAAGCCTAACCCTAACCCTTACGGATTGAATGGGGGAAAGGGTTTGGGTTCTAAAGGTGAAAAGGAAGAAGTGCGGTTTGTTTTGGAAGGAGAAGGGGGTCTTCTGGGTAAAAAAAAAAACATGGAAGCACAGCTGAGGTTTGTGAAACTACATCTGAGACTCCTGGAACGATGTCCTGTGGACAGGTGAGACCAAAGTGGAGGTGTTCAGGCCTTCGCGCCCCGCACCCACTGTAAAGCACGGCGGTGGAGGCGCCCTGCGGTTCCTGCGTCGACTGTGAACCCCTCTTGATGCCGGAGCGTTCTAGAGGCGCGTGGCTTTTTTCGTTAAAAAAAAGAGAGTAAAGAGAAGCTGTGCAGAAAAACTCGGCCAAAACCCTCAATGAACTGAGATACTGTTGCAAGGAAGATATTTTTTGGATTAATAGACACAAGAATTTATGACTGAAGGCAAAGGAAAAAAAAAATTAGGCTTCCATTGTTGACTGACTGAACATTTTCTCATGCAAGAATTCCCAGAATCCTTTACTGCTTTGCCCTCAGTCTTGTATTTAGGCCACCTGATGAGACCCGTGACAGCAGATAAGCTATCAACCATCGCTGTGGTTCTGCTTGATTATGACTAACACGGTTACACGACAGTGAGTCATCCCGTCAGTCTCCCAGCAGGTGATCTGGTTACCGGACCAGGCTGATGAGTCCAGAGTCCAGAGCCAGTATGGGAGGAGCTCAAATCTAACTACCAATACCTGTTTCTACACGCAACATCACGGCGCTGACGAACAGCAGAGGCTGTAATAAGACACTTCAGTCTTCAGATGGTCCGTAAACAGCTGTTACTGCACATTAATGCCAAGATGTTCCCGCGACTGTCTCTCTAAAAGTTACTGCAAGAGTCTCGTACCAGCAACCTCCCAGTAGAGCGTTAGAGACGGAAGAGATGAAGTGAAGCTCATGCGGTCGAAACCGGCGTTGGGGACGGCACAAGACTGGAAGGACAGCTGGAAGAAA
Source organism: Hirundichthys speculiger (assembly GCA_018398805.1). Taxonomy (NCBI): domain Eukaryota; kingdom Metazoa; phylum Chordata; class Actinopteri; order Beloniformes; family Exocoetidae; genus Hirundichthys; species Hirundichthys speculiger. Next base: position 801,314 of record JAGFBZ010000275.1, on the reverse strand, counting down.
ATGTCGTGTTGTCAGGAGTCCGGGATGATCCCGACCTGATTTAACCTGGTTTAACCCCGTCCAGCCGGTCTCCATGACGCAGGACAACCTCCCCTTCCAGTATTCATCACCATCTGTCGTCTGAAGCGACCGCAAGACCCGACGTCAGGCCGAGCGCACGGCTGTTAATATGCAGGCGCCGGCGTGGTTCATGTGTGAGGAATCGGTGAGGGCTGTTTGGGCACTCTGATGGAGGACGAGAGCAACGTGGAGCAGGCTGTGGGCGTGGCACGACCTCGACGGGCGAGATCAGACTTCACGGTGGTGTGAGGCGTCTTCAGGATCTGCTGAGAAGATCCCAATCAGAGAGTCAACAAACACGAGGACTGTCAGCATGGTAACGGCATTAGACATGAACCAAAAAAAAAAAACACAGTCCAAAGGGCTGTTTTGGTGGTTTTCTTTCTTTCTTTCTTTTTTCTTCCCCGTTCCCACCATGTTTGCGCCGAAGTTGCTGGAGAGATCTGGCGTGATCTCCAGATCTCGGCGGCGACGGCCTCGTCAGTGAATGTGATCCTTTGTTGTCTGGTCTGGCCGCAGCACTTAATGCGCCATAGAGACAACACTATTAATCCTTTTTTTTTTTTCTTTCCTCTCTTCTAATCACCATTTCTGTGTGATGTCTGGCGCTGTGAAAGACGCTAGTGTGGCCCGTTCACGTACGAACCGACGGGGAGACGAGAGTGGCGGCCACACGAAGATGACGTTCATCCTCCGGCAACGTTTTCTCTCATTGCTGCTTCAACGTCTCCGTCCTGACCTCTGGTGACCTCTGGTGACCTCTGGCGGGTCTACCTGCCCCCCCCGCCGCCCCCATGCAGCTTTTATCCTTTTATGACCACAGGTTCTGGCATCTCTTGGAGCATGTCTTTCCGAAGTTTTATCATCTTTCTTTCCCGTCGTTCCAGCTCACAGCTCATAACAAATCAAGAATGTTCAGCTTTTAAACAAAACTGGGTTTTTTTTTTTTTATTACTTTTTATTTTATTTTCCTTCACACAACTATTGATGAATTAACTTTTGGTTGGTTTGGTGATTCCATTTTTTTTTTTTTTTTTTTTTGCCAGGAGTTGTAAAAAAAAACCCCACACTCAACTAACTTTCCTGGAAACGGCGTCGATACATAAATAAAAAAAAAAAAAAAAAAAAAAAAAAAAAAAAAAAAAAAGAGAAATAAAGCCTGAAGATATAACAGAAAGTGACATCAGTGCAGCCAGATTTTAAGCCTGCGTTTGACAAACAAGCTCTTAAACGTAAAGTAGATGCTGTTTGTGCGTGTGTGTTGGTGTGTGTTGGTGTGTGTGTTTGTGTGTGTGGTGTGTGTGTGTGCGTGAGCTCGCGTCGCGCTGACAGCGGTGTCCTGGCCGTGCCGTGGACGGCTGGAGGTGCTGACAGGCCGGTGTTGTTTCTCCGTCCTGCAGGGCGGTGTCGGGGCAGGTCAGGGCACAACCGTTACCGCCTGCCCCCCCCCCTCTGGCCTGCTGGTTAAATATACAATCCTCACCTTTTCACCGCGTAACCCTCACAAGTATTTGACCGGCACGGTTTATGTTTCCACGCTCGGTTTCCATTTGTCCTTGAGATGGATTTTTAGGGGTCCAGGCAGCGAAGCTTTTCCCCGAGAAAACCCGGTGGACGGAAACCTCGGTCGGTGCTGCTGGTCCATCACGGGCAGAAGCCTTCAAACAGCCCGGACGGCTGCTGCAGGCTGCTTTGCTTGACCTCTGAACCCTTCCGACCCAGAACCGGTCGCAGCGGTGCTTTTAGTACAGCAAGCCTGTGGATCTGTGTTTATTTCTGCTGTACAGCTTGAACCTCTGGTGGTCAGACGAGGAACTGCAACTCAACTTCCTGGATGACGTCAAACTAGCAGAGAGCCTGAAGCTCCTGGGCGTCTGGTAGGAGACCGGAGCTTGAAGGGAGCTGCTGCCCACAGGAAGGAGAAGTGAGAGGTCTTCATAGATATATAAAAAAAAACAACGTGTTCTGTGTGTAAACGAACAAACAGCTCCTTGTTTGTGGCTGAAGACCATTAATTCAACGAAAACCTCCAGTACATCAGTGTAACTTCAAGCTTCCACATCTGTGCTATTGTTAGCCAACCTTGTGAGCCTGGATGTGTTAACCTTTGTCCCTTTCGTCATGTTCATGTCCCACTGAAAGCTGTAAATGTCATTTCCACGTTTAACGTGACGGCAGCGCAGGGATGGAGACGAACCTAATGTATGCTACAGATGCTTTCTGGAAGAAGAGGAAGATTTTTTTCTTTTTTTTTTCCCCCAAAAGGATCAGCTGGAAATCGGATCTCAGCGGCGCTCTTACTGACAAATGTTTGTGTGAGTTATACAGTTCAGGAGGGACAGAAGTCTTCCTATAAGTTTCATATTCTGTCATGAGGAGAAACCAGCACAAACCGTAACCATAAATACAACTGGTGAAGAAGATTTCCAGAGTTTCATCCCTTTTCTCTGCGTTTGTCACATTTCCGTCACATCTCGGGATTCTTCGCGTGATGAAGCGACATAAACCTCTGCTCCTGGACTTCTGGTCGGGGTTCGCCGTATTCCCGCGGGCCGGCCGTCACGGCGTGCCGTCATCCACCAGCATCCCTAGGAGTCCAGAAAGCTGGAAAACGGCAGCGAGGGAAAGACCGGGCTGAAGACGATGACAGATGTTGAGAAGCTCACTCACGAGAGCCAGATCTGACATTCGCCTCTGATTTAGATCTCGAGTGCGCTTTTAAATCTCCCCTCTTTTCATCACGTCTTCCATGTTTCCATCCATCTCTCGTTCATTCATCACACCCTCGTCTTGGGTCAGAGACGAGATTTCTGGACTTCTCACCATCGACAGTTCATTTAACAAAAATCCCACCCCTCCTTTCTGTGCCCTGCTTCCTCCTTTCTTCCTTTACTCACGCCGCGTGATAAGAAACACGCTAAGTATAGCAAAGTAGGGCATAGTGGTCAGGGACTGATAGCTACGATAAACACTTGGACCCTGACACACACAGGAACCAGCAAGGCGATATTTCAGCAGAGATTCTAGATCTGAGAGCCCTGAGTGTGATAAAATTCATATTGGTGGCTAATAAACTCATTATGGCTCCGCCTCTGAAGCGTGTCTGTGGCGCTCTTGAAAACGCTGTTTTCTTGCAGACGGAGGGGCTCGTTAGTCAGTAAAAATAGGATTCAGACGGCCTGCCGGCACGCTTGCTAGTGTCCATGTAGGCAGTGGGTGAGGTGACATTGTAGTGAAGACTGTCTCCGTTTAGCATGCAGCCCAGGAGTCTGGGAGGCCATCTGGATTGTAGATCGGCCTGTCATACCTACAAATGATTTACAGCCTGTTGGAAACCAGCACACACACACACACACAAACACACAAACAAAGGATACTCATCACATTGGAAGGCGCACAAAGAGGAGCTCAAAGCAGACGGGAAAGACAGGTTCGCTTTTGATGTACGAGGGAGAAATTATCGGCACGAGACAAGCCAAGGTTTATTTCTACAGCACATTTAACACATTTTAGGTGACTAAAGCTATACAAATGATAGACTTGACAATAAATTTAACACGATAACAGACACAGAACACCTTAAAGGGGACATACTGTGAGATAAATACATGTTAAGCTTGAGCGTGAATAGATGGACGTCCAGCTCAGAAACTCAGACATGACACAACAACGGGGATTCGTCTGGGGACGTCCAGGTCTGATGAAATGTTCTCCAGCGAGTTTTTTCAAGCACTGTGAGCTGTGACATCACAGACCCAGATCACAGCGGAATCATCCAGCTTCTCCCTCTTAAACTCCTCCAACTCCAGTTTAAAAGCAAGCAATAAGATTTTAAACCGATTTATGAGGCTAGCGAAGGGAGGCTAGCACAGGCATGACATGATCACACCTGTTCGTTCCCCGTGAGAAAGCGGTGAAAGGTGCTACGATTTGAACAGCCTGCAGTCAAGGAAGTGATGACAGAGCACAGCAAACGCACAAAGAATGATAATTCTCCAAAGAAAGAGATATGATAAGTATGAAAGTCTAGTGAAAGGAGAAGTATCTTCACGTTACTTTGCTGCCTGAACTGAAAAAGCTAATCTGCTATCAGATTTGAAGTCAATAATCGCACCGAGGTTCGATAAGAATCTAGTAAAAGCTGAATGAAGTGTCAGAACCGTGGAAAAGGTCTCCAGCAGACGCATGTACGGCATTATGAAAAGAGAAAGGGGCCCAGTATGGAACCATGAGGTACCCCACAACTAAACGTGGACACAGCTGCTATAGACTGGGCTAAATGGGCACAGATGGATAATACTGGAACCATTTAATGGTTTTAACCTTTAATGGCAACACTCAAGTCAAAACCTGAAACATGTGTGTTGTAATCTACTGTGGCGAAGGTTATTAAAAACTCTCCAAAGAGCTGGATCCCTGTGTGATATGAAATTTCAAAAATAACACTCAGTTGCAATATGACTAACTGATTATGAACTTATGATCTTTTCTAAAACCTTTGAGAGGGAAGCATTTGCAGAATTTAGGTTGTTCTCTTTGATGGTTTACTGAACAAAAGTAACTGGGACGCAGTCAGACATCAAAGAGGAATTAATCAGATTAACAATGCAGATGTTAGATATAACCACTTACTGTAGTAGTCACATCCTTCACTCAACAGATGAAAGTCTTCTCTAAAGGAGAATGAATCGACTTTTGATTGCTTGTTTTATTGTATGAACCATATTGACGAGTAAAAGAGTAAATTCAAGTGAATTATTTTGCCCCGATCTCCTCAACCTCTAAAGGGAAGGTAAGTCATTTTTACCTCGGACCACAGCTGTGAATTCCCTCATTACGTAAACTGGCCTGTGATGACCCGCGTCCGTCCCGGTGTCAGAGAGCAGCCGTGACTGGGATGACTCCAGCAAGACCAGCAAAGGTCAACGGCTTCTGGAGGGTTGTGGCAACACTGGGAAGAGGAGGAGGAGGAGGGAGAAGATGAGAAGAACAGAGCGTCCTTGGAGAGTTAGAGGTTAAACGAGAGAAACAGGGGGAGGATGACACAGTTTGCCGAGCGGCGCTCCTGTCCGCTGCGTTGTCGCCGGCGCTCGTGAACTGCCGTGAGCTTGAGCGTGCGAGCGTGACGGAGACAAAGCAGCTAACAAAACAATGGAGAAGAGAGAAAGCTGAGTGAAAGCACAGATCTGTCGTGGAGACAGCAAATGGCCTCCCAGCGGAGAAACCAGATGGGGGGGGGGGGGGGGGGGGAGACGCACACATGTGACTTCGCTTGGACCGTTTCTGGCATGAACACCAGCCTTGTCAGAACCAGTGGTCCACGTGGAGTCCAGAGCTTCGCCTTTATGAAGAGGAAAGTCAGTAAAGGGCAACGTGTGACTGAGTTAGCGATATCACAATATCACGATATCACGATATATTGCGATATTCTACCCAGCTAATATCAAAATTAAAAGTAGAGATGAAAAATCAAGTTGCTGTACATGTTCATCAGACGATATTGATCAATCAGAGGTCACAACTATTTGCCTCAAAACAACCTATTTCTTGTTTATTATTAGTGTTTTTGCACATTTAAGTAACCATTACAACATACTGACAGCATTGTAACCACTGTAAATTTTTTCCAAAAAAAATCGATATTAAGAGCTGAAAAATTGATATTATATTGGGTGGCCGAAAATCACGATATATTGCCAAATCGATTTTTTTTTTTTCACACCCCTACTTTGAAGCCTCTTTCCCCTTTTACAAGCAGGTCGGGATGCCGGCTTGAAAAATGCCCGAAGTTTATTCAGTTATTTTAGCTCTGCTGGCTTAGTTTATTGTGATGCTGTGATGCTATTTAACATGGCTTTATGTTCATTCTGTTCAAATCTGTCACCTGCGGTCGGTCTGCCAGGTCCAACCAGGTCCCAGTGGACCTCCACAACTTCTCGTTTGAGCTCTGTCAGCATTTGTTTCGAATGGTGTTGGTTAAAGGGTCCTGAAATTACTCGAGGCAACCAGAAGACCCAGTTGCTGGAAGAGGTAGAAGTTGGTGATCTAGAGACGGTCCAGTTGGTGTCCGTGGTTGACCAACCCAAAAGCGGTCTCTTAGTTCAATGGCCGGCACAACAAAACGTCCATCCATCCATCCATCCATTATCCATACCCGTTTGGTCCTATGTAGGCTCACGGGGTTCTTCAACACGTCATGTTATCTTAAATATAAAACTAGAAAAGCACTCAGAGAGCGCAGACCTCCGCCAAGCGCAACAATTCTCCCATATAGCGATTTACAGATAGCGATAAAATCCGCGTTCTGGATCAGATCCGGATCAGCCTTTAAAATTTGATAGAGGTTCCCATTGTCCATCCCTGAGTCAAATTTCATGAGTTTTGGTCAATAATTAACAGAGATATTGGGAAAACACATTTTCGGCCCCATCAAAAATTTAAAAGTGATCCAGAATCAGTTTCTCCCTTTTCACATTTCTGGCAACTCCTGAAAATTTCATCAGAATCCATCCATAACTTTTAGAGTTATCCTGAACACAGACAGACAGATAAACGCCAGCGAAAAACATAACCTCCCTGGCGGAGGTAATAAAAACTAGATGCAAAAACATTCACAAATAAAGAAAGTGACCAAAATCACACATGCACGACTTCCCCAACACATAACAGGGAACTGAAAGAAGAGGATTCTGGGACGGGAGGAGAGCTCCGCACGGCTTTATGGTTTACGCCTAAGCGGCACTTTTAGCAGACACGCTGGCATTTTACATCCTCGCCACAAGCATATAGGACGCAGCGGCCAGACGCTGCACTCGCTGCTAAACATAAACAGCGCAGTATGTAATATAGGTTGTGTGAGCGCGCGCCTGTGCGCGTATGTGTGTGTGTCTTTGGTCGACTGTTCAGTCTCAAGGACGGGGGTTAAAACACTGCTGTCTTTTTATAGCACCAGCAATTCAGGGAGAGCGTCTGTGCACCGGAGCGCCCGGCGAATCAGAGGAGGAAGTCGTGTTTGTGTACAAAGATACCTGTGATCGTATGAGATCTGCGGTATCGGTGTGAAATTTTGGGAGGGAATAAGTAGTTATGTTGGCATGTGTACGTGTGTGTGCAAGCATGTACGCTCCTGCATGTCCTTGGGCCTTTCAGCACAGCTTTGTGCAATGCTGTCAGGGCAGTCATAAAAGCGTATGAATCAGCCCGTGTGTGTGTGTGTGTGTGTGTGTGTGCGCAGACTCACGGGCGCAGACACACACCAGTGTATTTTTCCATTCAAGTGTGAAAAAACAGACAGCGCTCTCAGGGTAGGAGGGATGACTCACCTGACCTGCATTTCACACACTCGTTGCACTTGCTTGGGAAGCAAATATATTGCGGTTATTTTTCACATGTCCAAACGCTCCCTCTTCCGTGTGCTCTGGAAGTTTATGCTGTAGATTATATGGAGGGCAATCAAAGGGGCATGTTCACGTCTGACTCGGCCTGCCGACTTTCCGAGGTGGCGAAGCGCAGCTACGTGGAGGCTGACTTTGTTGTTTGTGTGGTTTTGGAAGTAAATAATAATAATAATAAAAAAAAAAAGAAGTGTAAGGCACCGGTTACAGCATTCCTGTAGTTTGTTGTGCTGTTTTTCCCTCCTTTTTTCTCTTTTCTTTCTGTATGTTTGCAGGTCAGTGTTTCCTGAGTTTCATGCTGACCTGCAGTTCCCTCCTCTGTCCATCCCAGCGTTTACCTCCACCTGTGAGTCTAGGTGTGTTCAGGGTACCGGCTGCCATGGTGACCGGTGATCTAGTCCTCTGACCATCTCACCTCAGTGCTGCTACCTGCATCTGTTTATATCGTCATTTCATTAAGGTCAGGGCTTGACGCTGACGCCGGCCAACCGGCCAAATGCTGGTAAAATTTGTCTGTGGCTAGTAACAATTTCTGTCGCACAAGCAACTTTGGCTGGTAACTTATTCTTTGATATGACTCATCACAATAAATGTACCAATTGTTTGTATTTAAAATGTAAATGCAAGAATATTGTGAAGAAGAAAAAAAAAACTGACAGCAAAACTGTGGTTAGCATGAAGACTAAATGGCTAATGACTGAGGAAAAACACTAGCCACAGTGGCTGGTGAGCCAAAAGTTAGCGTCAAGCCCTGATTAAGGTCATTCATAAAGGTTAAAACCATTAAATGGTTCCAGTATTATCCATCTGTGCCCATTTAGCCCAGTATACCACAGCTGTGTCCACGTTTAGTTGTGGGGTACCTCATGGTTCCATACTGGGCCCCTTTCTCCTTTCATAATGCCGTATACGAGTCTGTTAGAGACCTTTTCCATGGTTCTGACACTTCAACCAGCTTTTACTAGATTCTTAACGAACCTCGGTGTGATTATTTTAACTCACTGCTGCTACCTGCATCTGTTTATGTTTATGTGGTAATTATATTTAGTCATTTGTGTCCTCTCCTCTCTCTGTTCTGTCTCTCCTCTCTTTTTCTTTCTTTACCCAGCTGGTCTTCAGCAGGAAGGTCCCCCCATATGATCCAGGTCCTGCTCAAGGTTTTTTCCTCTTAAAGTTGAGTTTTTTCTTGCCACTATTTGGCTTCAAGGTATTTTTCTCCCGCTGTGGGAGTTTTTTACTTGCCATTATCCTTGATTTGAATTTAATATTATCATTTTAGTTAATGATATTTGCTCGGGGGTCATGCTCCGCGTTTCTGTAAAGCACCTAGAGACAACTGACATTGTAACAGACGCTATACAAATAAAATTGAATTGAATTGATCACTGGAAACAAATCAATCTGTTATAAAAGTGAGGATTTTGATGAGGACATGATCAATTCAATAATGCAAAGAACAACACTTATATTACTCAGTCATGTGCAAACATTGGTGCCCCTCCTTTTAACCCAGTTAATTTTGTGTTTAAAGATCTGATCATAGTAGACCTTGTTACTGGGCAAATGCAACCTCAGATAAACACCACATAACCTCACATCAACAAACATAACACATGAACAAGAACAAAAGAGAGATTTGCTTTGGAGCACTGGCCCGTTGCATGACTCAGCCGAGTTTCAGGTGCCTGTTAGATCTCCTCAGAGATGTCTCCAGGACTCTCCAGTCTGCAGAGAAGTTCGTGGTTGACTCCCAAGGCTGCAAATGAATGAATGATTGGTGAATGGCGGCGACAGGAACCGGTGGATGTTGGATGTTTCACTTCCAGGAGGGAACAACTCTGGATCTGTCTTCTTTGAATTGTTCTGCCTCTAATTCGTTGATATTTCAGAAGACCATTTTGATGTTTTAGCTTTTTTTTCTGCATCCATTTCAATCTGTTAAAAAACCTGTCTGATTAAGGCCTGAATCACAAACCACCACACTGACCAGTTTGATGAATTGACGTGCACATTTTTATTTTTTGGTATGTGGTTTTTGTCATTATGGTGACTGGTCTCTAAGCGTGAAAGTCCATTTTCTGGCAGCCTTGATTGAGACCCGGCAGGTCCAGAAGAAGTTCTGGGACCACGCTGGGCTAAACAGTGGACCGCTGTCAGGACCAGTGACAAAGTGCCCTGATTTAAACACCAAAGCCAGTTAGGGGTGAGTATTGGCAAGGACCTCGCAATACGATATGTATCATGATACTTGGGTCACAATCCGATATTATCGAAATATCACGATATATTGCGATATTCTACCCAGTTAAAATCAAAATTAAAAGTAGAGATGAAAAATCAAGTTGCTGTATATGTTCATCAGATGATATTGATCATTCAGAGGACAAATTGAGTCAAAACTATTTGCTTTAAAACAACCTATTTATTGTTTATTATTAGTGTTTTTGAAATTTATTTAAAAAAAAATCGATATTAGGAGCTGAAAAATTGATATTATATTGGGTGGCGGAAATCGCGATATATTGCCAGACCGATTTTTTTTCACACCCCTACTGCCAGCGTTGCTTCCCAGAGATTCACATTAGAAAAGTGGAAATTTCTGTCCTGAAACTGAGTCTACAAATTACAGTCAAGCCGTTTGATCAGTGATCAAACCGATCAGTCTGATCAGTGTGCTGCTCGTCCTGTTCAGTTCACTATTTTAATGGCACCAATTCACAACAAAAGTAATCTTTACATGTAAAACAGGTTCAATACGGTTCAATGAAATACAATCCAGATCAGTCCAGTTTGTCCAGTTTAACTCCAGCCAGGACTGAACTGATCTTCAACCACCAAAAATCACTCCATAATTAAACAGATATTAGATCTCTGAGACAGGTATTCTCGAAGGACTCTCTAGCGCCACCCTCTTGATGAAATATGGGTCCCAGAAGAAAAATGGCAACAGCCTAACGGGAAACTGAAAGTTCACCAACGTCGCAGTGGCCATGACGTCTTCATGCAGGCTCTGTTTCTGGTCTTGATTGTGTCATAACAGAGAGAAAGACGGGTCGGGCTTCAGAAACTGAAAGACATCCACCCAAACAGAAAACACAGCTGATGAAAACAGAAAAGGTTTTGGTCTCTTATGGTTTCTCTTGCAGTTAATCATATGGAAAATAAACTCAAGACGTGTGCAACCATTCCAGAAAGCTCAGACGTTTGAAACCAGAACAAAAGGTTGGTCCGGACCTCTTCTGACCCGCCGGGCCAGCCATCCGAATTCTTTTCCTCTTTCATACAAAGAATTATTCTGCTTCCTCTGAGCTCAGCTTTTGTCTCCAGGGGATCATACCAACGGACTGTTGCTGGTTTTGTGGTGAAAACTCGTTGGCCTCAGATGCTGTTGGTAGTCCCTCCCGTATGAGTCATCACGTAACTGCTGAGATCCGTTCGGTACCGGTGGAAATGGCTTCGGATGGGAACTATATTATGCTGGCCAGGCCGCTCTAGCGGCGGTCGGCTGGACTCCTGAGGCGCTGAAGCTAATGTGAAGCGGCTGTTGCGTAACGCCCCAAAGAAATAAAGCCAAAGGGCATCAGACATGTGTTTCTTAGACAGTGCCAGTGTTCTCAGTGACACCAGGTGTCATCATCAGCTTCAGCGCCTTTAATTGCTGTTTGATAATAACGGAGATGCTAAATACGCCGGTTCAGTTTTGGGACAATGATTAATCACGGCGTGACAAGCCACGCATTCCCTCTCACCCACAGGCTGACTGCTGCACCTCTCTCTTTCTAGTTTTCATTGCTGCAGCTTGGAAAAACACCACCGACTGTGCTCTCCGTCGTCTCTGCAATGCCTGGAATGACAGAAACAGCCGTGCGTCAGTCAGCCGAGTCTCTGATAGCCGCTTCTCTAAGCGAGCTCGAGCTCCACCCCTGTAATTAACCCTTTTGGTCCTGACAGCGAGCTCAGAAAACTCCACAGGGTTTTAACTCAGACTGTTTGCCTTTACCGTTTTTTTTTTATTTACGTGTTCAGAGATGAGCCTTCGCGCCATTGTCTCAGAGTCTGTTGAGCGTCTCAGGGCTCCAAGCAGACAGTCTTGACATACAGATTACAGTCCCTAGCTTCCTTTTGACTGTACGACACCCATCCCCTGACAGATACAAGCATTGTTTGGGCTTCAGCTAAACAACACAGATCAAACGTAACCGACCACAAGTCCTTACACGGGCTTTGAGACACGCACCCATTTTGCGTACTTCTGTAGTTTCTCTTCAGACATTGCTATCTGCTCCGTGTCGTATCTTGTAGATTCCAGTTCTGGGCTAAGTAGAGAGCTCAGACTTTGGCTTGGGGATGAAATACGAGCAGCTGCAGGTATGTACCTATAAAGGATTAGCAAGCCCGAGAGAACAATGTGGTTATTAAGTTGGTCTGATAACAGGAATGGCTCAGATGCCCTATTATCTTAATACTGGATGTCATCTCATTTTCATGCACTTGGCTTTTAAAGTGCTGTTTTTGTTTTCCACGTGTGGACTCTCGGAGATGAAAGCTTTAATGGATGCAGCCAACAAATCTGCCACAACCAAAAGTTACTTTTTCGGACTTGGATGTCGGCAGCAGTCGATGGTTTACAAGAGGTACATTTACCTGAGTGCCATAGCTCAGTTTTAAAGTGATTTTTTTATCTTTTACCAACTGCATTTACAAGCGAGACAACAAAGCCCCCCCTCTACCACCTTTACTTGACAACACTTGTTGGTACCAGACATAATGCTTTATTCTTCTTGAAAAACAACTGCTTCATTTTATGCCTTCAACATATGATGAGGTCCATTGGTGTCATCAGCCATCCAGTTCAACGGAGTCTGTTTCTATAGTGCTGATTCACAACAAACGCAACCTCAAGGCAGATTTAAAGTTTGTGCCAGTGCCAGTTGGCTAAGGAACCCCCACCGACTGCACTGAGTCTTCACTTCGGTGCAAACCCCCGTCCTGAGCAAACACAAGGTGACAGCGGAGGAGAAAACCTAATTAACAGAGATAAAATAGCTCCAGCAGAACCAGACTCAGGGAGGGAGGCCATGTGCCTCAGCAGGTTGGGGGTCAGAGACGACAGGACAGAGAGACCAGCAAACCCTGGAAGAGTTGAGAGAACAGAGAGAGGAAAGAGCCTGGTGCATCATGGGAGGTCAGCCTGAAGTATAGAAGCACAACTGAAGATCCAGCCATAACTATAAACCTAATGAAAAAGTAACACTTCAGTGTAATGTTAAAGGTCGGGGGGAGGGGGGGGGGCTGATAACTGAAGGCTCCGCCTCCTGTTCTACTTTTGGAGACTACCAGGAACCACGAGTGAGCCTGCAGTCTGAGAGGGAAGATCTCTGATGGGTAGATACGGAACAATGAGGTCTTTAAGGTAAGTCGGAGCCGGGCCATTAAGAGCTTTGTACGCCAGGACGAGATTTCTAAATCCTATCCTCAATTTGGCGAGAATCCAGTGACGGGAAGCAAAGATTGGAGAAATGTGATCTCTCCTGCTAATCCTCATCAGAGCTCCGGCTGCAGCAGTTTGGATCAGCTGGAGGCGGTTCAGAACCTACCAACCTAAGTAACAAGTGCATCACTGTGAGATAGGATTTTCCTTATTTTAAAAATATTACGGAGGTGAAAGGAGGCGTCTCTAGAAATCTGTTAGTGTGTCATGCAGCGTTAGCGCTCCCATACAGCGTTGCAAAATAACTGGACAGTCCGGTCTGGTGTGTTCAGGTCCAAAGACAACAACCCCAGTCATCTCTGAGTTTGGTAACAGGAAGGTAGCAGTAATCCAGATCAGCATGATACCTTTATTGGTCTCATCTGGGTTCATCATCTCCATGACAGTGAAAGTAGCTTCTGTGCTTCCTGATAAAGAGAAGCGTGTTCAGCCCAGTTTAAAGGGCTTTAAAGGCCACTGTGTACCACAATAAACATGAATTAAAGCAAATGAGAGGGTTTTCTGAGGAGCTCGGGATTGAAATGATAGATAAGCGTGTTAAAGGAAAAGGCGAAGGTCCATGGGACTGTAGCTGGAAGAAGACCCAGGAGGAGTCCACTGTTGGAGGTTGTGTTTGCTAGCCACGAAAGTTTCTGGGAGAATGTCTGTGGCCACAGACAGAAAACTCAAACTCTAAAGAGAAGATCGACATATCTGCTTCGATATGTTGATCATGTTCTGCTGAAAGTCTGGGGTTCAACCACAAGTCGCTTCACCGAACTCACATCATGCTTCGTAGTCCAGACCTCAGAAAACAGGTTTTACGGTTTAGTGAACTGCTTCTCCTGCGGTGGACTTTCATACCGCCACTCTCAAACCCAACCTCATCCACTCCGGTAACCTGTCGCTGAGCTGATAGTCACGCTCACTAACTGGCATGAACACATACCAGACACACAAAACACACACACACACACACATACGGAGGCTGTTTCTGGCCGGCGTTGCATGCCGGTGAAAACAATGACGGTTTGTGAGGAACAGGCAGGAGTCAATCTATCCTTGATGTGACAGGTGCAACAGCGAAGGCTATCACATTACACCCGTAATCATTAACCACATGCAGTCCCCTTCGTGCGCGCTTTACAGCGCACGTGTGGTCCCTCTCAGTCAATCTCTCGGCCCCTCTAGGTTTTCTTATGCAACAGGTCGTTGCTTTTGTCAGCTAATGATGTTATCAGACTTTCAGTACACAATGATGTCATTCCCACCTGCGTGCATGTGCGCGTGCATGTGAGCCATGGAGAGAGTCTAGGAAGAGAGAGGTTTCTTAGTTCCTTCAGATCGCCAAAGAGTTTAGTTGTATTTCAGCGTGATGCCACTTTGGCACTTTTCGTCATAAAGGTTTCGTCATATTTCCATGTTTAAGAGCTACTTGGAAAATGTGGGAAATCATTCTGAAGTTTACGGTAAAACCCAATTTTCCATCTCACCTGTTGCCAACAAGACGAATGACTCTCAAGGAGAGCGTGGCTTGACAAGTCCGTTGGATCAACATTTTCATCGCCTAGCCTGGAAAAATACGCTCACGTTGCCAGAGACTGATTACTAAATGTCCCTTGGATGAACCTCACAGCAGTCAACAGTCTGCTGAGGCGTTCATGCCATGGCACGCTAAACCCATTTCAAGTACAGCAACGTACATCAAGTATGGGGCTGATGTATATTCCATCCATTCATTATCTAAACCCACTTATTCCAGTTCAGGGTAGCAGGGATCTGCTGGAGCATATCCCAGCAGGCTTTGGGAAAAAAGTATGGATACATCCTGGACAGGTTTCCATTCTACCACAGAGAGTTTTTGGAGTGCGGGAGGAGACTAGGATTGTGAAGAAAAATCGATTTGGCAATATATCGCGATTTTCGGCCGCCCATTATAATATCGATTTTTCAGCTCCTAATATTGATTTTTTTTATTGGTTACTAATGGTAACTTAAATGTGCAAAAAACATAATAATAAACAATAAATAGGTTGTTTTGAAGCAAATAGTTTTGACTCAATTTGTCCTCTGAATGATCAATATCATCTGATGGACATATACAGCAACTTGATTTTTCATCTCTACTTTTAATTTTGATATTAACTGGGTAGAATATCGCAATATATCATGATATTGTGATAATATCGCATTTTGACCCAAGTGGCATGATACATATCGTATTGCGAGGTCCTTGCCAATACTCTCCCCTAGAGGAGGTGATAGGATAGGATTTACACTCAACGTCCTAGCTATGAGGCAACACTACCAACCGCCGAGCCAACATGCTACTCAGTGCACATTCACTGGTCACTTTACTGGTTTAGAACCGCCTCAATCCTTCATTGGTATAGATTCAACAAAGCGGTGGGATCATTCCTCAGAGATTTTGGTCCATATTGAGTCGTTGCAGATTGGTCAGCTGCTCTCAAAGGTGGTCCGGTTGGACTGAGACCTGGAGTGTGGAGGCCACTGCAGTACAGTGAACTCATTGTCATGTTCAAGAAAGCAGTCTGAGATTTCGAGAGCTTTGTGACGCTATCCTGCTGAAAGTAGTCATCAGAAGACGTGTACACGGAGGTCATAAAGGGATGGACATGGTCAGCAACAATACTCAGGTAGGCAGTTGAATTTAAAGGATGCTGACAAGAAAATACCTGCAACACCATTACGCCACTGAACCGCTGATACAAGGCAGGTCGGATCCATGCTTTCATGTTGTCCAAGTCAAATTCTGACCCTACCATCTAAATGTTTCAGCTGAAAATGAGACTCATCAGTCCAGGCAGCAATTTGTCCAACCTTCGATTGTCTAATTTTGTGAGCCTGTCTGAGCTGGAGCCTCAGTTTCCTGTTCTTAGCCGACAGGCGTGGCGCCCAGTGTGACCTCTGACATCAGCAAGGTATTTTCGTCCGCACGACTGCCACTCACTGGGTATTTTTCTCATTTTTCACACCATTCTCTGTAAAGTCTAGAGATGGCTGTGGTGGAAATCCCAGTAGATCAGCAGTTTCTGAAATACTCAGGGCAGCCCATCTGGTACCAGCAACCACAGCAGGTTCAAAGTCACTTAAATCCTCTTTCTTCTCCATTCTGATGCTGGTTTGAACTTCAGCAAGTCGTCTTGACCACATCTGCATATCTGAATACATTAAGTTGGTGCCATGTGATTGGCTGATATATTCACTCTTTGAAAAACCAAGCAATATTAATCATCTCAGCACACCATTATAGTTGGTCTACACCACAGCAGATCAATATTATTGTTACCACTGCCATGAAATGAGAAATTTCATGTTCATAGCTAACAGTTTTAGCCATGCTAGTGCTGTGTGGCACCAGAGATGGTTTCAGTTCGCCCCTTTGGATTAAACTAAAATATGAAAACGTGGTATGCCATCTCCAGTTGGGGGTGAGATTCTGCCTTAAGTGGACGAGTTCAAGTGTCTTGGGGTCTTGTTCACGAGTGAGGGAAGAGTGGAACAGGTGATTGACAGGCGGGTCGATGAGGCATGAGCCTCTGTAGCCGGTCTGTTGTGGTGAAGAGAGAGTTGAAGGCGAGACTCTCTGTTCACCTGAAACAGAGAATCTTACCTACTTTCACCGATGGTCATGACATGTGTGACTGGAGAGACCATCTCCACCACCTCGGTATCCTCTGTAGGAGCTGGAGGAGTTGGCTGGAGAGATGGAGGTCTGGGCCTCTCTGCTTAGACTGGTGCCCATGCGACCACATCTGGATAAGGAGAAGATAATAGATGGATGGACGGCCTTTTGTCATTACGCTCACATGTGCGCACATTTCCATGCAGGGTTGATCTTCATTCAGGCTACATTGGGGTTAGCCGTCCCAGCTCTTTTACTCTTCGGGACAAGGAATTAGTCTGGTTCCTTTTGATTTCTGGCTCTATACATCCAAAGTCGCGTACAGTGGACCGACTGTTATGGTTTTGCAGCAACAACTTGTTGACCCAGGGTATTAGCAATTGTGCAGCCATCTTGGTTGTTCTAAGTGGTGGCTCTTGGACGCTCGTGTAGGACATCAAGCCCGCCCCTACCACATTGTAACTGGTTTGGTACGCTCCATACCACAGGGATGTCAACAGGAAATTGGGAACAACTCTGAAGTGGTTCGCGAACCGCGCAATCAACAGCTGGGGGTTTGGAGAAAATTTTGAGTTTTGAGTTTCTCAGGAGGCCTTCTGAGCACAGCATTGTGTATTTGGGAAGCAATTTTTCTCCCTTGTGAAACATAAGTGAGGTGTTGAAATGATTAAGACCAAGGGGGCTAGACCAAGTGGTGTTGTTTTCATGTTTCATGGATGGATTTGTAACTTTGATTGTGGGACACTTGAATTTTATCAGTTATTCTTTATTTTGAGACTTACAGATTGATAGACCAACATATCATAACCAGACTGGAGAGGGACGTTTCAAATGGATTTCACTACTTATTGTGATATTACACAGTCATATGTCACAATTCTGTATAAGTGACTATCCTTGGATCCATAACATCACATTCACCATGCTTTATTGGAGTTTCTTTATAGAAGTTTCCCTCATTATCGCACTCTTTTGCACTACGCATTTTAATGATATAAGTCATAGATTCGTTATTACTGTTCTTTCATCACAACAATTTGATTGATGGAAATTGATGTGAAATAGGCCATTTGATAGGTTTGGCGACATAATTAATCATTTTTTTCAGCATTTGACAACCATTAGGCATGGTTTGAAATTGCATCGAAATTCTAGTGTTTTCATCCATCCAAACAAGAAAGGGAGAAGTGATATCAGAAAATATGTGCTTCGGGCTTACTTTGACCATTGATTCAGCTGTGATGGCAGCTGATGATCTGGATTTCGTTGGATTCCCCGACGCTATGTCAACAAGACAGATAGACCAAAGGCTCGGTGCGCATACCCTGGTCTCAATCAACCAATTGCAATCGAGAATTCACGTCACGCCGACCACAGTCTCTACTGGGTCCGATCATCGGATCATCTCCTCCGTTCGGCCGAGTTGGAGGTTCGTGGAGGGTAACCACGCCCCCCCGGAAAATATTAAACCAGATTTACACGTATCTCAAAAATGACCCCCAGGATGGAAAAAAAAACTCGGAAATCCGCGGATCCGCGGAAAATTAAAAATTCCTGATACGAATGGGAACGGCTGTGGATGGGAGGGGTACCGGACCGATTTCACAAGAACCTAAACTGGTATTGCTGACCAGGCTGGTGTCGTAGATAAGTGCTTCACAAAGTAAGCTGGTCTCACTTGAGCTTCTTTAAAGTGTTTCAATTGTTTTTTGAAAAGTTTCTTCATGAACTACCAGATGGGGCAAAAAGATATTATTCAAGATACATACATTTCACATATAGATAGCTATATGCAGAATATACATAAATAACAGCTGCACTGCGGTTGATGTTTCAGGAACAAACAACCAAGCTCAGAGACTTCCTTGATGATGTAGATAGTAGATGTCCGTTATTGGGTTGTCCTGGTGTTGACTGTTGGCCGTGGACACAGACTTTGTCCTGTAACATCGTCCAAATTTAACGCAGTTCCTGGAAGTGCTGGGATGTCAGTGCCACACCCTGAAGTCAAGAAGTTGTTCCCGACCAAGAAAGTCGCATTAAGATACTATCAACCCAAGTTATTATCAATCACAAGGTTCTGCCAGCAGCTTCAGTCGGCGCAGAGAGAGTTACTGTAAGTGCAGTCAGTGCTGTTGATGTTGGCGCAAGTTATTTTCCATCCACTTACCGAGATGTGGCATCTGATTAACCTGCGGTACGAGTCTAATGTTAATCTTGGAGCAGCATGGGGGAATCTCCAGCTGCCCAACTTTGTTTAGTCAAACCTTTAGTCAAACACCTGCTCATTACTGCACACAAACACACTCATGCGTGCCCGCCCTGTCCTCCGCACACAATAAAAACTGCGGTGCAGAGAAATTCCAGCCTAATTGTAGAGCTTAGGTAAATTAAGTATGACAAGTGCAAACCAATCTCTCTCTGTCTCTGTGCCCCGGTGTTTCTTTTTCACTGTTTGTCTTTGCCTGGCCTCCATTCAGTTCTTATGTAACTGTGTTGGTGAGAACCTGCTTGCTGTTCAAACAGGTCGGCATCACGGAGGATTACAGGCTGACAGGCGCGACCCACATACTGAGACGCTTCCCCACAGGTACCTTTCAGCCTTTTCTGAAACGCATGCACAAATGTGCTGTAACGCCTCGGGCAGAAATAGACCCTCGTCATGTGTAGCTGTGTAGATTTTTAGAAGATTACAGGAATAATAAATGGCTGCCGGCGATGAAACGGGAGACTGCAGTGATTCGGGTCTACATCGTTGTGCATCACCGTTCACTGACGTGACTCATGTCAGTTAAGAGACGTTTTTTTCTTATTTTGCGCAAGTGCCTCGTGTTGCTTTTGTTCGACATCCTGAGAGTTTCTGCTTCGAGCAACTATCAGTCAAGGTACACACACGAGCGTGCACAGACGTTTCCTGTGACTGCAGAGGTGCCCAGATAACACAGCTTCAAAGCGTGCCGAATCAGCACCCTTCCACCGCTGTGCTCGACAGTTTGGATGAGATATTTGTGCTTGTGTGCTATGCACGGCCTTCATCAAGTGTGGCGCTGTGCATTATGGCCTAATATCTCCAAAATTAGGACGTTGTTTCAAAAATTTTAGCTGAGATGCAGTCTTGCAAACCTGAAGTCATGCCATGTTCATTTTAGAGGGAAAAGGCCTTCAACTTTAACTTGCTTTCTGAGGCCCTTTTGACTCTGAAATGTCTAAGACAGAAGATCATAATTGAGCTGAATATCTTGGGCGTCTGTGACTAGGATGACCAGTCATCCTGGGACGAGCCTAGTCATCACTAGGATCACAGAATTAGTGATCCTAGAGATGACTGGTTACAAGAATAACACCACAGGCTGGTGAACAAGCCTAAAAGATGAAGAAGAAACTTCATAAGCAATACGAAGAACTCTCAATGCCCAATGTATTGGAAACTGCCAAACAAAGACTCAATCATAGCTAGCCAACTGAGAAGGTACACTTGAAAAGAAGAGACCTGGAGCAAAAAAAAACAAAACTCAACATGTTATTTACGAAACAATCCAAGACATCCTCTTATTGGCAGGAACCAGGTCAGGACTGTGACTGATCAATACTGGAAAGGAAAATGTGAAAAAGAAGCATCATAAAAAAAAACCAATGCTCTGAGGCAAGTTCATTCGAGAGACGACCACAACGGTCCCTTCAAAGCAGACATTCATTATCGATTCTTCGATATATATCAATATTTTATTTCCTCAGAGGGTTTAATGCTTTCAGTTCAATTAATTCAAACAAAGTCATTGGAAAACTCACAAGATGTCACCAAAATCACTTTGTCCCTTTAAAATCTTTTGGAAAATGATGTAAATGTAAGATGAATATCGATATATATCGTATCGTGAGCCGAATATCACTTATCGTATCGCATCGTGAGATCGCTACAGCCCTAACATTCATGCATGTCTACTTCAGCCGGACCACTTCTGGTTGTTATACACAGCTACTGGTTAAAGGAACTAGATACTGTACACCTCATAAATGCCTAACGACAAAAATGCACCAGCTGCTAAGACTCAGCCGGAGTGTTTAAGGCTGGACATTCCTGATCGTAAGGTCCCAGACGGCTGCCTTCACACAACATGGAAGGCTCCTGGCAGGCCTCACTGAAGCTAAGGTGTAAGGACACATGACCCAGTAGATGAGTGAGGCCCAGAGGGGAATCAGAAGTTTCACCAGAAGAGCTAGAGGTCCAGCTACCAGTTAAAAGAACAGAGATGGTGAAGTCCATGATGACAGATATTTCTACAGTGTCAACTCCGCTTCAATGGACTCTTAAAGGACAGAACATAAGGCCAGGGCCGAGCTCCCTCTTATCTCAAAGGGCTTATTGGTACGAATCGTCCCAATGGAGCACTTTTCTCTCAGACTGCAGGCTTGCTCGTGGTCTCTAGAGTTTCCATGAGTAGAATGGGAGGCTGAGCCTTCAGTCTTGTGCAACCAGCTTCCAGTTAGTGTTTTTGAAGCAGACGCTGTCTCTTTGCTAAAGCTCATAGCTAGGGATGGGACGTTCACACTCTCCTGTCCAGAGTCAGAGTCTGAGTCTGGTTCTGCCGGAGGGTATTTTTAGGGCTTTCTTAGGATTTGAGATTGCACCCAAGTGAAGAGTAGAGGCAGTCTGTTAGGTCTTGTTTTTTAATTAATTGCCATTACATGAAATGTGAAAGTTGGGCTCAGTGGAATGAATTTAATCCTGCATGAACTACAAGGAACTGGAATACATTTTGGACCCAACTGGATCATGACTTCCTGTGTAATGAACTGCCTTTATTGTAAACTGGGGCTACATAGTATGACTTTATTTGAACAGTCACAACATCGTAGGTGACTACAGATATTGGTATAGAAGTGAAGGAATCGTCTCGTCTGCATGGATGACATCGAACGTCCGACATCACGACATCAACTCAACTGACCCACTCACCGAATATACTGGATTGTCATTTCCCACTAGATAAAGGTGCTTCAAAAACAATGATTAAAATTTTTAATCGCGATTAATCGCATTATTTCCCTGATAAATCACGATTAATCACATTGTATACACAAAATCAAGTAATGAATTCAAAAGTAGTATAAAATACACTTTTATTAAAATGTTCTGCTGCCATTATGAACTAAAATGCCATAACATTTGTTGTTCAAACACTTTTAACATCAGCACTTGTTTGTAACACATATTTAGTGTAAATCTCATCTTAAAAAATGTCAAATAAAATAAAGCTTATTGCCACTGCCAGAGCATTAATGTCATCCTGTTATTATGAAAAAAAAAAAAAAAGTCTACAAACAGCTCAGCACAATCAGAACATTAAAACAGGTAATTTCTGAGGTAACAGCAGAAACTTTTAACGGGGAGTTCAACTTGTCAGTTGTTACAAATAACCTTGTTTCTGTTGAATCCTCCGTCTGGGAGAACTTTAAAATGAAAATGTCCATGTTAAAGTTCAGTAACTTCAACAATCAGTGTATCATTCATTCTTTCCATTTTCAATTGTCAATCAAAAATAAAAAAATTTTAAAAGTGACATTTTATTACGTTTTTTGTTTTTTAATCTAACACAAAAAAATGAAAAGAAAAATGCTTGTTTTTTTTTTTCTTTAAATATTTCAATTTTAGACTTCGGATCAAAAATACGAAATTAAAAAAATGGGCCACAGAACTGAATTTGTTTCATATTCGAGGACTGGACTTTCTGTTGTCATTACACATCTGTGCCACTAGATGGAGCCGCACTGCAGTAACCAGCTAGAGAACAGCAGGACAGTGAACACATGGAGCAGATCTGATGATAAATGGAGGAATGACGCTAAAGTTTTTTTGCAGTCCAGAAATTTTTTCTTTTTTCAGACAGAATTGTTAATATTGCTACCTGAGTTGCTACCAGAACTGTAAAGTACACAGATTTTTACCGTTCTCCATGTCTGTTTTAGCTTTTCTGCCAATTGTCTTCATGTTCCGCCACTAACAGACTTTTCAAAACAAAAGCATGTAAGCAACGTGCGTTAACGCGCGATAAAATAAATGTCGGCGTTAATAAATTAACGAGTTAACGCGATAATAACGCGTTAACTTGCCCAGCCCTACAAATAATTAATGAAAATCAGCATTCAAACATTTGTTGTTGTATCCTGATCAAAGTACTCTAATAAATGTGACAAACTGGATTTACACACACAAAACAATAACAGCCATTACGCCCAACGTGGTTGACAATGACAGTTTTACCGAAGGCTTGTTTCAGCTCAGCATTTCAACCCAAACATAACAAATGAGCACATGCAAGCATGAAGCTTTCAGTGTTTATTTGCGCAGGAAGACAGATGTGCGGGTCTTTACCAAACTGTGTTACAGAGTTCAGATAATCACAAGCTGAATGCATTTATCTCTGATTTGCAGCCTCACAAAAATGGTTTCATTGTCCTGCTGCTGCTGACTCCACCCAGAACCGTAGTTCAGACGGGGTAAAATAAGCCTTCCCAGTGGGCATCTGATGACATCAATATGACACCGGTATCAAACTGTCATCATAATTTGGTCAAAAACGTAAATCAACATGACATCAATCCTTTAACATCAGTTTGATATATGTCAAATAATGATTGGATTGATGTTATTTTGACATTACTTCAATACCAAACTTACCAACAAAAAGCTTTTAGCCGTGCTGACGAACACAGTCGCTGGTTGAGAAGACACCGCGTAGACAACGACTTCCCGGCTTGTGCTGGTTGCGAATCTGGACACGCCCCCAAACACCTGTGAGTGTCTCAGAGCGCACTGTGAGGCGGGACTTTGGCTTATGTTGACATCGTGGGGCAAATCGTAAACAACTAGGTTGAAGCGGATTGGCTGATGTTGGTTGATGTATTTTCACATGAATATTTAGATTGAGAGTTTAATAGCTTCATGCTAGTTGCTAAGTCTGCTGTCTGTTATCATCCCTAAAGCAAGAACAAAAAAGAATCACACCCATTGCAAAATGCTTCAACTTGAGCAATTTTACTTGGGACATCAGTTCAGTGCCTTGTTTCCAGACATCAAATCAACATCAATTTGATGTCAAGTTTTGTATTGATGTCAAATATATTGATTATCAATGTATGATGCAGTAATTGGATGTGAGATTGATCCTTTGGTTGGACCTTTTTAGAACCATAAGGAGGTCAAAGCTTCTGTGTGGCTATTTATCATTGTGGTCAAAATCTCAGCCAAAAAGTATTGTCTCACCTGCCTTGACTCACATATGTGCTTTAGCTCCTCCTATTCCTAATCAATATGACGTGGCTCCACCCTTTGCAGCTAGAACAGCTTCAACTCTTCTGGGAAGGCTGTCCACAAGGGTTAGGAGTGTGTTTATGGGGATTTTTGACCATTCTTCCAGAAGAACATTTGTGAGGTCAAACACTGATATTGGACCAGAAGGTCTGGTTCTCAGTCTCTGCTCTAATTCATCCCAAAGGTCTTCTATCAGGTTGAGGTCAGGACTCTGTGCAGGCCAGTCAAGTTCATCCACACCAGACTCTTCCATCCATGTCTTTATGGATCTTGCTTTGTGCACTGGTGCACAGTCATGTTGGAAGAGGAAGGGTCCAGCTCCAAACTGGTCCCACAAAGTTGGGATCATGGAATTGTCCAAAATGTCTTGGTCTGCTGAAGCATTCAGAGTTCCTTTCACTGGAACTAAGGGGTCAAACCCAGCTCCTGAAAAACAACCCCACACCATAACCCCCCCCCCCCACCAGACTTTACACTTGGATCAATGCAGTCAGACCAGTACCGTTCTCATGGAAACCACCAAACCCAGACTCTTCCATCAGATTACCAGATCTTTCACAAATGTTTGTAAAAACAGTCTGGATGTCTAGGTGCTTGATTTTATACACCTGTGGGCATGGAAGTGATTGGAACACCTGCTTCTGATAATTTGGAGGGTGAGCAAATACTTTTGGCAGTATAGTGTATTTGTATTACAAAAATAATATAAGCCCTCAGCTGGCAAAGCTCTCAACTCTGAAGTACGTACACATGGGCATTACAACAAGTTAGCTTAAGTTTATGCAGTCAAAAGTCATCAAGTTGTCTTGAAGCAGTCTGCAGTGATTCGTTTAACAAAACAATATTACGCTTTATATGCATATATGTTTTTTTTTTTTTTTGTAATTTTAAAAAACATTTTTATGTATGCATATTAGAGGTCTTCACGAGTCCACTTTCATAGACCCGAATCCGAATGGAGCCGTGAAAATTCGTCCCAAAACCGACCCAACCCGAGCTATTATCATAAGTCTGGGGGTCCGAACCCGAATGGGCCCGAAATACTTGGACCCAGAACCGACCCAACCCGAGTCTTTAGTTTCCGACCATGAACCGAACCGAGTTACCTGAATATAACCGAGACAGTACAGTCCATAGTTGCTCATGTTAAAGTTGTCTAGCGTTGAATAAAACTTGATTTTCTTACCTAAAGTTGTCTTCTTCTACCGGTTCAGTTGCTACATAGGCTATGTGATGGAAACAACAATAAATAAACGTCGTTATTTTCTTTGTGGATAGAGATGCTATTGGTAGCAACTGCTAATGCTAATAGCCTACACCGGTCAGGACGTGTGGTGAACATATTTTCTCATCCAGCGTTGTCATGTTGACGATCCGTTGTGCTTTACAGCTAACCGCTAATAACACGCTATGGCAACATAATTGTTTCATGACAAATACGCCACGTTAATTAATAATCATTTAACTGCCCCGAGTCCTGACATTAGCTGCCACCGCCAATATCTTTACTTCTCTCGAGTAAACGCGGACCCAGTCTGTCAGAGAGCACCGACCGGACCCGAGACTAACTGTACCGATTCCGACCCGAACCCAGAGTCACGTCTTTCGGGTTGGAACCTCGGGTTTTCGGGTTTCGGGTTGTTCCGAAGATCTCTAATGTATATTCAATTCAATTCAATTTTATTTGTATAGCGTCTGTTACAATGTCAATTGTCTCTCTAGGCGCTTTACAGAGACCCAGATCATAACCCCCGATCAAATATCATTAATATAAAACACATCTACATACACAAACATATGCATGCTTTTGACAATCTTTTGCTGATGTTCCATTACTGGCAAAATCTGAGTCCCACACAAAGGTTTTCATGAGAAATACATGTGTTCATTAAAATCAAAACTTTCAATAAATATTGGGGAGATCCCTGTGAGTGGGCTAACTTGCTAACAGTCACGCTGCGTGGAATAAATACCGCTGCACAATAACAGTACTCACAGGGACGGACCGACCTCACTGAGGAAGTACGGCGGTTGAAATGACAGACTCTGATTAATGTCAAAAGCTAAACCGACTCTTGGAATCAAAAGAGATCCTCTTCTTCTTTTTCTGAATAAAAATCTCATGTGTTTGGTTGATTCTGTATCCTTGTGAGGAGATTTATTGGCGAGAGGAGTGTTCACAAACACAATGTGACGCTTAAGCAATGACAAAAACATTTGAGTTTTATCATATCTGCGGCTGACATGCATCAGCCCTGCTGATGGTGCGCAGGTGTCATGGGACGGTGCGTCATCGGAGGGTCTTTCTCCTCAGTGCACGCACCGAAGCAGCTGAGCGCAGCCTGTTAACCACAGGCCTGACTCACGACGCTGTTGTTTTCCTTGTTGTCTTTCCGTGACCCTCACCTTTGCACTACTTTCTCATCTCAGAGCATCGCCGCTTCCTCCCCCCACGCTCCCTCTCTCCACTTCTGTCCTCTGCGTTCCCTCTTCTCGTTTTGTTTTATCTCAAGTCAGCGCGGGGCTTCCTGGAGGAACAATTGGAGGAACCTGGCAGTCAGAGGTGTCGGGCTCGCTCATCCTACTGTATCTGTGTGGCGCGCACGCACACACACACGGGTTAGGGTGCACGCTGCACACAGCTGCTGAGCCGAGGGGATTCTCCAGGAAGTGCTGCTTCCTGCTCGGGAGTTCATGGATGATAACTGCTATAGTATGTCGTGTTTGTGTGAATTCGGTTCAGAGTCGCCTCAAAAGCGCAGTCACACATCACGGCGTGTTTGTCGCAGTCATGCAACATTGGCCTTCGTAAGGTTAAAGGGTGACTCTGCAGTGTGAGTCTTATTTAGGCATCATCTTCAAAGCATGTGGTGCTTTGAAGATGTTGAGCTTTAGGAGTGATTACACACCCAGATTAGCCAGCTTGATGTTCTTAAAGCAGCAATATGTTAAAATCCATCCATCCATTATCCATACCTGTTTTGTCCCATGTAGGGTCATGGGAATCTGCTGACTCTTGTGCCTCTCTGTCACTATTATCAGCAAAAATCACTGCAACTCTCATCCTGACTGTTTCTCACCAGAAGTGCTTCCATGTTTATGGCATTTTAGCAACACTGAAACTATCTCTATCTATCTATCAGCATCTATCTACAGTGAACACTGTATCTATCAGTATCTATCTGCAGTGGACACTGTATCTATCAGCATCTATCTACAGTGAACACTGTATCTATCAGTATCTATCTGCAGCGGACACTGTATCTATTAGCATCTATCTAAAGCGGACACTGTATCTATCAGCATTTATCTACAGTGAACACTGTATCAATCAGTATCTATCTACAGTGGACACTGTATCAATCAGTAACTATCTGCAGTGGACACTATATCTATCGGCGTCTATCTACAGTGGACACTGTATCAATCAGTGTCTATCTACAGTGGACACTGTATCAATCAGTATCTATCTACAGCGGACACTGTATCTATCAGTATCTATCTACAGTGGACACTGTATCAATCAGTATCTATCTACAGTGGACACTGTATCTATCAGTGTCTATCTACAGTGGACACTGTATCAATCAGTATCTATCTGCAGTGGACACTGTATCTATCAGTATCTATCTACAGTGGACACTGTATCAATCAGTATCTATCTACAGCGGACACTGTATCTACCAGTATCTATCTACAGTGGACACTGTATCAATCAGTATCTATCTGCAGTGGACACTGTATCTATCAGTATCTATCTACAGTGGACACTGTATCAATCAGTATCTATCTGCAGTGGACACTGTATCTATCAGTATCTATCTACAGTGGACACTGTATCTATCAGTGTCTATCTACAGTGGACACTGTATCAATCAGT
The DNA here is from genome assembly GCA_018398805.1 of Hirundichthys speculiger. Taxonomy (NCBI): domain Eukaryota; kingdom Metazoa; phylum Chordata; class Actinopteri; order Beloniformes; family Exocoetidae; genus Hirundichthys; species Hirundichthys speculiger. The sequence continues at coordinate 773,552 of JAGFBZ010000275.1, read as the reverse complement.
ATCTATCTGCAGTGGACACTGTATCTATCAGTCATCCGGCATGGTGCCGGAATACTTTAAGCCCTGTATAGCAGCTATGTTACAGCTTGAGCAGAAAATGATTTAATTGTTCAACAACAAAAGCAATCCTAATGACTGTGGGTGAATTTTCGAATTGAGTTTAAAGTTCTGTTTCTCACATATAAGGCCCTTAATGGCCTAGCTACTCGTTATTTACAAGACCTGATAGCACGTTATGCTCCTAATAGAGCTCTCCGCTCTCAGAGTGCAGGATTACTCGTCGTTCCTAGAATATCTAAAAGTAGATTTGGAGGACGGGCCTTCTGGTACCAGGCACCTTTATTATGGAACCAGCTACCAGTTTGGGTTCAGGAGGCTGACACCACCTCCATCTTTAAAACTAAACTGAAAACATTTCTGTTCAGTAAAGCCTACAGTTAGTCTAAACTATAGTGTGTAGGAGCTAATAGTTATAGCTATAGTTGTAGGAGCTTTGTCATAGCTATGCTGCTATAGGCCTACGCTGCAGGGGGACGCCAACATGATCTACTGAGTGGTGTCTCCACTGCTCTTCCTCCTTTCCTTCCCTCCTCCCTTCCTCCTCCTCCAGCTCATTCATAATTAATTGGGAGCACCTTGTTACTGTAACTGTTGCTCCATATTCTTTACGTTTCTTGTGGTTTGTTGTGCTGTTTTGCCCCCCAGAGGCCAGAGTTTACTGGGTTGCATGCTAACTTGCAGTTCCATCCTTTGGCCATGCCGGGGTTTACCTCCACCTGTGTGTGCGGATGTGTTCGGGGTGCCGACTGGCTTGGTGATCGGGGACCTGGTCCTCTGACCATCTCATCCCAGTACTGCTACATCCATCTGTTTATGTTTATGTTTATGTTTATATGGTCATTATATTTAGTCATTTGTGTGCTCTCCTCTCTCTGTCCTCCATCCTCTCTCTGTCCTCCATCCTCTCTCTGTCCTCCATTCTCTCTCTGTCCTGTCTCTCCTCTCTTTTTCTTTCTTTACCCAGCTGGTCCTTCATCAGGAAGGTCCCTCCATATGATTCAGGTCCTGCTTAAGGTTTCTTCCTCTTAAAGTAGAGTTTTTTCTTGCCACTGTTTGGCTTAAAGGTTCTTTTTCTCCCACTGTGGGAGTTTTTTACTTGCCATTATCCTTGATTTGGATTTAATATTAAAATTTTAGTTCATGATATTTGCTCGGGGGTCATGCTCTGGGTCTCTGTAAAGCGCTTAGAGATAATTGATGTTGTAACAGATGCTATACAAATAAAACTGAACTTGAATTGAAATTGAATTTCCACGTAGTTCCATCGCCCACCGGTTCAGAACAAACCGGTCGTCTGACTTGGACCAGTGGTTGGTCTTAGTCGATAATCAGGACACGAGGCAGCAAGAGCTGGAGGACGCTTCCTAAAGGTCAGCAACCATTCATTAAAATTAAATTTAAACTGTTATTTCATTGCACTTACAACTCCCTTTCCCAAAAAAAAACCTAAACAAACAGAGAAAGAAAAGCAGCCTCCTTTGTGCTTGCTTTAAGCAGCAAATGTGTCTTTGCTCTAAGATGTAACTTTGGTGAGTACAATGTTGTAACCAAGATAGAAGGACGACCACAAATATGAAAATAAGACCCAAAGTGGAAAGAGCCAAAATTATCCTTTAGCATTTCATGTGTGACAGCAAACAGGCAGATAGGAGAGTTGGACAAACAGAGATTTAAATAAAGAGCTGGGCGCCCGCTGTGTGTTCAGACAACTGGGTGAGGTTCGGGGAAAACCTGCGGCCGCGACGCTGGACGCCTCTGTGTTTATCAGCCACATTTTCTGCAGCATTCTGCAGCGGTCATGGTGACTGTGTAAAGTTTGTCTTTTCTAAGTTGTGGGTAACCAAGCCCCCAAAAGTGCCAGCTCTCTCCGTTTGCATGTGTGTGTGTGTGCGTGCGCGCGTCACGCCCCGGTTCCAGGAGTGATTACGCCCCGCTTTGGGTTAAAAAGGCTTTTTAATGATGATTTCATGCGAAAACGTAATAGAGTTGAAACAACTCATGACTGACCTTACCTAACACAGTCATGCAGAATCAGCACGCAGAGTTTTACACACACGCCGTGGAAGAGGCAGCTGGAGGTCGACCCGGGCGCAGCGGTCCGCCGCGCTGATTGACGGCTGCTGTAACAGGCTGTGATTGGCTCCGGGTTCACCTGAGACGGACCGGTTCGCGGGGCCGCCCGTCTTCGGTAACGAAACCCGACACGTACGCATGAGTACAGTCGTCCCCGCCGCACTCCAACGCCCACCCTGTACGTTTGCCCGTGGCAAAGCCTCACACGGCGCCCCTAAAAAATTTCACCCATCCAGAGTTCATTTAAAATTAAGACGTTCTGTTTGATCTGCGTTGGAATTTCCCTCTCTCCTGTCTCCGGGACACAATGTACCAGTTAAAAGGACTTGGTCTCCATTGAAACCGGGCCCTCTAAAATCCCTGTAGAGCCCCCGGGGCCCCCATTACGGTTCTGGCCTCTATAGAAGGAGTTGCGGTGCTGAACACTGGGCCTCCTTGTATTCTCCCGGTGCCCCAGCGAGAGCCATTGACAAGCCCCACAATGTCCCGAGCGCTCCTTTACAGTAGAGAAGGGCCCTTTTCTCTAAAGGGTGGCTCTGGACTTTCAGAGGAGGACCTACTTTTTCACAAGGAGCCCTCTCCAATAGAGGCATCTGCACTCCGCTGCCGGCCCCTCAGCCCCGGTCCAGCCTCTTCTCCCCTTCAGCTCCTTTTTTATTGCAAACCGACCGCAAATCGACCATGAATTCCTGAGCGCCTGGCAGCCACTGCCCGCTCCAGCTCTGTAAACTCGTTCCCGCTTTCTCTCTTGTGCTCTACCCCCTCATTCTCTCCGACCATTCAGCCTCCCTCCCTTGCTCTCTAACTCTGCCTTTTGTGTACAAAAACCCCTGAGGCCTGTATTTTTTTTTTTTCCGAGACTACCCTTTTGCTTCTCTGGTGTGTATCTCCCAACTGCTTTCCACTCTCTCCCCGGGACTGAAGTGCCAAATACAGGAGGTGAGAGGGCTAACGAACAGAGCGCCCAATAAAGGAGCTTTATACAGAGCTGCTGAATGGGAATTTGTTTTGCAAGGCATTCACCCATCAACCAACAATCCCATGCCATGTTTCTTTCTATCCAGGGAGATTAATACAGATAAGAAAACCGTGGGAGGGCAGGCTTGAAATTTTACCACACTGGAAGTCTTTGAATCGACATTCAAAAACACTTCAAAAAAAATTACAAAATAGTACGAACGAAAATGCAGGAAGAAGAGCAAAGCAGAAATAACTAGATGTGTAATTCTTTTGCCTGAATGTAATGAAATGAAATGAAATAAAAAATACTTTATTGATTCCAGAAGGGAAATTCAACAAATTGAACTTCCATCTCGCGTATTATTGGACGGCAGGCTCAGGAGAGGCCTATTCAGGACAAGACATCCTTCAAACACTATGGTTGGGAATCGAGACCCGGTTCCTGTAGAGAACTGGTTCCGTGTGTTTCAATTCCATGTAATTGTTTGGCAGTTTATCTAGCAATTCTCTTATCGATTCCAACCAGCACAAATCTCATGTAATTTACGCAAGTTACGCACAGTCAATTCCAGAAAGCACTTACGTGATTAAGCTACGTCGGTTTAGCACGCGCATTGAAGTCGTAAACAACAATGGCGCCCACCAGGTTCAAAAACTCCAAAGTTTGGCTTCACTTCACCAAAGAAAGATGGCAACAAGGCAACTAGCAGTCATTGTAAAGTGGAGATAACAGCGTCGGGAGGGGAACACGGCTAACATGCAGAAACATTTGCGCACACAACATGTGATAACGAGTGTCGTGTTTTTGACGCGCTTCGGACTGACGGATCTCAACCCAGCAGCAGTAGCCAAGCTAAGATCACCTCTGGTAACTCTGGTAAGTAGCTATCCCGCTGCCTATGTGCTTCTTTGTAAAACACGCTATAACATTAACGCTATGCTATTAAACGAATGCCTTCTGCATTACATTTAGAAGATGACCGTGACGAGAGAGAGAGTCTGGCTGGTTCAGAGGCTGGCAGCACTCGCTCCTGCTCACTACCTACCTCCAGAAAGATCACGTATCCTGCCACGTATCCTGAAAAAGCAGACATGCTTATTTTTCTGCAAAAAAATTGTTAATTCTTCATAGTATTTGCAGATTTGTACTATGAACTGTTCCGTTGTATTTGATAGTATTTATCTTTCTTTATTATTATTTTTGAGTGTTTAGTGAGCTCATATATCCTTTCAAAAGGGAGATATTTTTTCATTTCTATTAGGAAAAATCTGTTAGTAAAATGTTACACATTCTTGTGTATTTGCACAGTTACATATTACAACAGTCAACACGTTATCCAGGCTTTGGGCCTCTTTTGACCTCGCTGTTAAGTTTGTAAAGTCGTGACTTCTAAGTAAAAAAAAAATGATGCTAATAAACCTGTTTGTTCTCCTTTTTCCCCAAATTAGAATCGATAAGATAATCGATAAAGAATCGAATCGTTAAACAGTTTTGATAATGGAATCAGAATCAGAAAAATCTTATCAAATTTCCATCCCTTTTAAACACACCTGCGTTCATCCCAAAACACTTTCTGTTTCATATCCATTTATTCATCTGCGACTTGTTACAGCTGGATGTAGCACACAAGCAACAAATTTGTAGCAGGAACAACATTGTTGGAGATTGTGCGGTCGATAGATTTAAGGTGGAGTGTACGATGCCGGGAAAGTTTGGAAGAATAAGATGAATTTTCAACACATAAGCTCACACACTTATTTTAAACAAAGCAAGATCTGAGGTCAGAAGTATCTCATACTGTCAAACACGGTGGTTGTCAATGGGGAATCGGCACCTAGAGGTCAGTTGAAGAAGTGCAGTTGTTATTACTGGATTGCTAGGGGATGTTGGCGCTCGGAAGTAACCTCTTTTGCCCTCGTACTGCGCAGCACAATGCTAGTAAAGGCCAGAACGAGCAGGTCTGGAAGCCGGCTGGACCACACCCACCTTAGCTCAGTCACAGTTCGCCATTTTAGCTTAGCTGTCTTTGCTTGTGATAACCTATGATGCTAATTAACATCACTTTACATTCATTCAAGTCTGATTGATCATCCTCATTTCAAATTCTATCTGGCTCCTGCAGCTGATACGATACGATATTGGACAAAATTTATCAATAATAATAAGAATTCCATGCACTTATATTCTGATTGATACATTGTTAGTACATGAACTACAGAGATGACTATATAAACAGATGTAGGCAACAACACTGAGGTGGTCAGAGGATCAGACTGTAGGTCAACATGTTATAAAAATCTCACTGACTTTATTCTGTTAAGTCTTTGTCCACAGTTCAGAAATCAAGACGCAAAACGCAGCCCTGAATAAATAAAGCGATCACAGCTAGCTACTGGCTACGTCTACTATCAGTCAAAAGAGCATGCACCTAATTATACATAAATTTATTGCTTTATATAATTTAAATAAATTTTCTGTACAGTTGTCACGGATAAAACCAAAGCCATTCATTTTTGCTGCAAAGTTGAACATTTTAACATGGAGGTCAGTGAAGAGCAACTCACTTACGCTGGATTCACACGGGTGCATCGTGGTAACATATGGGGGAGGGTGGGGTTGTTGATGTTGTTTCTTGATCTTAACAAAAACAATCAAACTTCTTCCTGCTTGATGCTCAAGTAAACCGTGTGCTTTGAATTAGTCCCGCCTCCGCGTGCGATTTCACTGCCTAGCTCCAGCCTTGTAGCCTCAACCCGATTGGCTGACGCACGTGTTGAAGCGGGAAAAGTTGAAAATCCCGCTTTTGATGGAGCCAACACTTGGAGCCCCCACGTAGGTGACAGATGAAGTCACCCCATTCAAAGCCTATGGAGATGGAGATGGATGCTGACAATGTAATGGTTACCAGCGTTACCAGGCCCTACTGGTCAGGCAATGAACTGCAGCTCTTCTTAATTGCCCATTGGATTCAACCTGGAAGTTGGAATGTTGGCCCTTGAAGAGAACAGGGGCATGTTAGTTGATTATGATAACATTTTCATTAAAAATGAAGTTCCAATTCAGTTCAGTTCAGTTTGATTCACAACAAAAGTTACTCAGCAACCCCTGAGAAAGTTCAATAAAAGTTCACTTAAAAACATTCAAATTCAGTCCAAATATAATCAGGTTATATTCTTATTAAATCCATTTTGCTATCTATATATAATCAAAATCAGTCCAAAATTATTATAATTATGATTTTATTGATCATACAGTATAAGGCCAAATGTGCAAAAAACGGTCTCACTAACAAATTCAATGCACTGCTTTGATATAAAATAGCAGAACTAATGACATATACAGTACAAACATAGAGCCAAAAACAAAACTAATGACAGCGTGAGGAGCCTAGAGGCTCTGAAATAAAACCATGTTTGGCATCTACAGTCTATTGACCACCAGTGAAGTGGTAAATGTCAGCGTTAAGCTTCGAGAATATGTAATGTGATTGGTTAGGTATCCTGGAAACAGATGCCACATGGAAAAAAAAAAAAAAAAAAAAAACCCTCACAAACACGCACACGCGCGCGCACGCTCGCTCATGTATGAACCCACACTGTGACGTCTACTGTAAATAAAGGCTGTCCACAAACACAGGGAGCTTGATCACACAAGCCCTCTGTCAAGGCCACTCTCATCATCTTTCCTCCTCCCCTCGCCTCCTGTAAAGCCCAGGGGATCCAGCCGTCCAAGGCCACCGCTCTCTGCACATCTGCTGTCCTGGGCAGCCAGGACAGCAGGCGAGGAGAGGGGCCCGTTTGGGGCCCACTGGTCAGGGCGCTTGGCTTTGGAAAGATTCAGAGGGCTGACGGCTGGATGGGGGGGGGGAGATGCTTCTGAGCAGTGCGCGGGCTTCCATGGAGATACTGTCTTACAGTGTTTACAACCTCCCAATAGCGTGTCCGACCTCTCCTCCCCATCCTTCTATTCCTCCACAAGCCCACTGTGTCCGTCCTCTTCTAATGTAAATGTCGGGGGCTGGCAGGCTGGAAAGCGAGTGAGTGGGTGAGGGCGGGTGAGGGCGGGTAGCTTGTTTTGGTGAGTCTCTGCCGTCCCTCTGTGTTCTTCTCGGAGCCGGGCTCTACAATGCCAACCTTTCATTTTATGAGTCTCAATCCGTTCTCCCGCTTTTAGAAGAGGTTCTGTTCCGTCCAAGCCCGCTGCCCGCCAAAAAAGCTGGAGTCCGTGCCATCGGGCTTTCACACTGCCACCTATTAAAGTGAATGAAAGGTGGCAGGGCTTAGAAGTGCTGTCTGGCCCCGAGCGGGGAACACCTGGTAGAGTTCATGCGCCAGACCCGGACACCGGGCCAAAAACATCCATCTCACCAGCTTATTTTGTCCAGAAATTAGTCCTGGACTTTTTTTTTTTTTTTCTTTCCTTTCCTTCTCGGTGTCTTCAGATGACACTAAATTGTTAGAAAAGACAGATTGCGCTTTTTGTTTCAAAACCTTTTCGGTTGCAAAGAAATCATAGTCTCTGCAGTGGAAGGCTTTGAAAACAATCTGCTCACACATTTTATTATTCCACCAAAGCAAAGTCCGAAGTCTGTTTACTTCAATGATCTTTACTCTTTTTTGTTGTTTTTTTTTCACATAGGACATAGATTTACTTCAAAGCCACGTGGCAGTGGGACTCTGTTTGAGTAAAATAATGTCAGATGGACAGATGAGACCAAACCAACTGTTTCAGCAGAAATACCTCATCCTCCACTGTCAGGCACGGTGGTGGAGGGGTCATGATCTGGGATTGTTGTGGAGCCACGGGACCTGGTCCTTTTGAAGTCATTGAGTTGGTCATGAACTAGAGCAGGCCTGGAAACTAAACCGGAACACGCACACCTTAGTTCAGTCACCACAAGATAGGTACGTTAGCTTGGATAACTTAGCTTATGTTATTGCTTAGTAGCGTGCAGCTCAGCCAAGCCTACCGATCTGAGTCAATCAGGCCGAGAGACTGGAGATCCCAGCGGAAGGGTCCAGAAATGATCCCTCCTTCAGCCATCTCCGTCATCGTAAGCCGAGGAGCGGTTAGCGCAAAGCTAAGCTTTGTCTCCCAACTCTTCCAGGCCAACACACAACCAGTCGTGGTGGTCTGTTCGTACAATTAACAGCACAACAAAATGTATTCTTTTTCAAATAAGAATAACTATTCTGTGTTAGCGCTTTACTCACAGCTCAAAAGTCAAGACAGTGCTTAGCTAAGCTAAGCTAAGACCGCACCCATAATTACCTCCGTTAAGGAGGTTATGTTTTTGCCGGCGTTTATCTGTCTGTCTGTGTTCTCAAGATAACTCAAAAGTTATGGATGGATTTTGATGAAATTTTCAGGAGTTGTCAGAAATGTGAAAAGGAAGAACTGGTTTCATTTTGGGTGTGATCCGGAACAAATCCTGGATTCTGAATCACTTTCAAATTTTCGATAACATTGCGGTCAATAGGGCTGAAAATTTTGTTTCTCATTATCTCCGTTAATTATTACCCAAAACTCATGAAATTTGACTCAGGGATTGACAATATGAATCTCTATCAAATTTTAAAGGCTGATCCGGATCTGATCCAGAACGCGGATTTTATCGCAATCTGTAAACAGCTACATGGGGGAAATTGCTGCTCTTAGCGGAGGTCTGCGCTCTCCGAGTGCTTTTCTAGTTATACATACATTTGTTGCTTGACATAATTTAACCTTATCTGATACAAATAAATTCAGCCCTCGTAAAGTTGTCATGGATGTTGAATCTAGCTATGAGACAAAAATCATTTTTTTGAACCAGACTTTAAGTTTGTTTATTCCTGTTGCAACACTGGATATTTTAACATGGAGGTCAGAGGAGATTTGGAGCTAACCCTGGTGATTAGGTCAATCTGGTCAATCATCCGGAACCACGGCATAAATGTTCATTGCTATGCAGATGATACGTAGCTGTTTTCACCCATGAAGCCAGACACAACAGAAGCAGTAGCCAAACATCAGGCTGGTCTTCAGGACTTTAAGACCTGGATGTCCACAAGCGTTTTGCTTTTAAATTGTGATGAAACAGAGGTTATTGTTAACACCTTAACAAACACCTTAACATCTTAAGGTGTTAAGACCTTAGGAATGGATTAGTTGATTTTTATGTTGGCCTCCAGTACAACTGTGAGAAACCTCTGAGTTATTTTCAGTCAGGATATGTTGTTTAAACAACATATTAATCATGTTTGTCAGACAGACTTTTTTCACCTCAGCAATATCTCCAAGATCAGGATCATCCATCTCCCGGCTTGATGCTGAAAAACTAATCTACACATTTGTCACTTCCAGACTGGATTATTGTTATGTGTTATTAGCAGGATGTACGGAAAGTTTGCTGAATAGCCTTACAACTGATCCAAAAGACACCGAGTGGCAGTGAGTGCTGACAGGAATCAGCAGAGATCACGTCTCTCCTATGTTAGCCTCCCGCCATTAGCTTCCTGTAAAATTGAGTCGAATTCAAAATTCTGTTACTCTCATTTAAGGCCCTTAACGGCTAAGATCCTCGTTGTGTACCAGACCTGATAACTCCTCATGCTCCTAATAGAGCTCTCCGCTCTCAGAGTGCAGGTTTACTTGTCGTTCCTAGAATATCCAAAAGTAGATTTGGAGGACGGGCCTTCTGCTAGCAGGCACCTTTATTATGGAACCAGCTACCAGTTTGGGTTCAGGAGGCTGACACCACCTCCATCTTTAAAACTAAACTGAAACCATTTCTGTTTAGTAAAGCTAACAGTTAGTCTAAACTATAGTGTGTAGAAGCTAATAGTCACAGCTACAGTTGTAGGAATGACTGAAGAAAAGACTAGAGCAGGCTGGTCTGAAACTTAGCCTCATCATAGCTATGCTGCTATAGGTCTACGCTGCAGGGGGACACCAACATGATCCACTGACTGGTGTCCTCACCCCACTTCTGTCCCCTCCTTTCCTCTTCTTCCTTCGGTTGTATCCATAGTTAATTAGGAGCGCCTCATAAATGTAACTGCGCTTCATTGTTCCTTTAGTTTTTCGTGCTGTCCTGCACCCCCCTGACCCCCTTTTCCTTTCTGTATATGTTTGCAGACCAGATTTTCCAGAGCTACGTACTAACCTGCAGTTCCACCCTCTGACCATCCCAGCGTTTACCTCCACCTGTTTTTATAGGTGTCTCTGGGATATCAACTAACATGCTGACCAGCAGTCTGACCCTCTAACCACCTCAGTGTTGCTGCCTACATCTGTTTATATAGTCATCTCCGCAGTTCATGTACTAACAATGAACCAGTCAGAATAGAAACACATGGAATTATTAGTTCTCCAGTTAACAGATAATTGCTATTGATATATTTTGTCCTATACAATATTGCCAAGATATATGTGCCTCTCCTCTCTCTGTCCTCCATACTCTCTCTGTCCCATCTCCCTCCTCTTTTCTTTCTTTACCCAGCTGTTCTTCAGTCCTGCTCAAGGTTTCTTTCTCTTAACAGGGAGTTTTTCCTTGCCACTGTTTGATTAAAGGCTTTTCTCCTGCTGGGGGGAGTTTTTTTTTTTTTTTAACTTGCCATTGTTTCTTATTATGATTTAAAAATATTATTTTAGTTAATAATATTTGCTTGGGGGTCGTGATTTGGGTCTCTGAAAAGCAATTTGTATTGTAACAGACGCTATACAAATAAAGTTGGGTCTTGGGTCATGCAGTAGGACAATGATCCAAAGCACAGCGCAAGTCTAAGAATAAAAGAATGAAGGTTTTTCACAAAATCCTCAACATATCTGAAGTGTGTGGCAGGACCTTGAGAGAGCTGTGCATCTGCCCTGAAACCTGAACGTGAGAGACTGATACAGAAAATGACGACCTTAAGTTGCAGCTGCCAGGCGGATCTACAAACTATTGAAACATGGAAGCACTTAGTATTGTCTACTTGATATTATTACTATTATTTAGTTAATTCTTGTTGAAGAATGAATTGTTCTAAGAGACCAGAAACACTGACATTACACCATGGAAACTAATTTGACTAGAAGTGATGGCACCGTTACAGACGAGACGTAAAACTAAAACTGAACTCTTTGTAGTCTTCTTCTGACAGTGAATTACTGTTGTACCAAATCATTTTGCATATCAAAGTTCACACAGAATGCAGATCAATTAAAAACAATCCCTTGTATTCATCTTCATACCGATACCAAGATCACATTTTTGGAAGTGAACCTACATGCAGCCATGCTTTTCTCAGTAATCTACTCATCTCCATAACTTTATTCAGTCTTTACATTCCTTGAATAAGGTGAAGATGAACATCTCTTGGTTTGTTTTGTCTTTGGTAAGATTAGTTTTACCAAGAAAAAAAAAAAAAAAAACTGGCAAAAGCAAATGATTCTCTGCTTTGAGGGCGATGACTCACAGGCCTTGTTTTTTTCTTTAATCTGCGAGGAGCAATGAGTGATGTGGGAAACAGTCTAATCTGCAATGAGTCACGTTAAACCGGCCTGGATCTCCCAGCTCTCTCTTTTCTAAGAGTTATTAAGCTTCGCGGTAACTCACCTACACGGACCGAAGAGGAGACGCACCGTCCGAGCAGCCAGATAACCAGCACACTGCTGACTGATCCCTCCAGATAAGAAAAGGAAGTCCCTGAGCGTTAGCGGAAAGTGAAGGGTAAAAATGTGAAAAGAGTCTTTTTACGAGCCTGGAGACTGACAACAACACCACACTGAAAAAAATTATCCTTTGGATTTACTTGATCTTAATGTCTACATCGGTCCCACATGATAAGAACGTGAATGACTGACAAAATTTCATTCTTCTTCTCAATGAATTATTACTTGTTAACAGTGGCGGCGGCAGAACATTTTCATTGCAGTTGCTTAGGGGTTGCTAAACAATTGTATGGAGTTGCTGGACAATTTAAGTGCAATACCAATTAAATAGCATAAATATGGATATGTATGTCATTACCGGCCTACTCATTCTAATCAGCGCTATCTGAAACTAGCGCGCATGCCATGAAACAGATTAAAAAAAATCAATTTGAAGTTCGTTATTATAATTTTACCATATAGCCATGCCGCTTTTCACAGCAGTGAGAAATGCACATTAACAGCCCAGACTACGAATCATTTAACAATAACCTGTTCATCACATTTTAACCAGTTAATATCCACACAAGTACACATCAGAAGAGATCTGGCAGACTTACGCTTCAACAGATAGCCTCCATTTTGATGTCATTTTTCTAACGGCCCGGTTTTTTTTCCCAGCTGACTTCGCGTGACCCCTGCAGGCCAGCTCTCGCGAGACGAGTCTCTCTCTCATCGTTTTTAATCGTCTTCCTTTTATTTTAATTTAAAACAAAAACAAGTTAAATTAATTTTAAATTAAATTGTCACCATTTTTATTTTATTCAACACAATTAAGATTTTTTCATTTTTAATAGTCTCCAGATATATAGATATAAGATAGATATAAAAGGGAAAGGGGGAGTCCTGGGGACTCTGTCCTTGTGCGAGCGTTAGCATTTCTGCGGCGCGTGAGACTCAGAAAAAAGGAAACTTTCACTGCTGCTATGTGCATGTGCATGTGTGTGTGTGTGTGTGCACCCCAGGAGGAAAGAGGGGGCTCTCATCATTCCCATCAGTCCAGCTGTGCCTCTTTTTATCTTCACTTCCGCAGCCCATCAAGTTTGCTTTTTCATGCCCCCTCCTGAAGCCGGCCCCGTCCTCGCGGACACACTCGGACACATTCTTCCTCCCCCGTACACTTGACAGAACCTCGGCCCTCCGCTGCACATCAAAGGCTACGTGAGGAGAAACGGCCTCCTCCTCCTCCTCCTCCTCCTCCTCCTCCTCATCCTCCCGCCTCCGTCTCAGGATCCCACAGCCACCTCTTTTATTGTGTCACTTTTCTTATTCTACCCTTCCTCTTTGCTCTTTTTTCCCTCCACCTGTCCCATTAATTTAGACAAGAAAAAACCAAAAAAGACAACTGTTCAGTAATTAGTAGTCAGTTTTAGTGTTGCTAAAATGGTTGGTTTGGAAATCAGTACCTGGTAAATGCTAGAGCTTTCTCGTTTGCGGATGGGCGAGCTGGGACCTGCGGAGGATCATTTCAGGACCCTTCCAGGCAGACGTCTGCTGGAATCCACAGTCCATCATCCTGCAGCCAGCAGGGAGAGACGGTGGACGGCCGAGCTGCTAGTGCACGTTTCAGTTCTGAGTGCACTCGTTTCAGCTCCAACTGCTTAGTTTCAGCTCTGACTACATTTGTTTCAACTCTGACTGCACTCATTTCAGTTCCAACTGCATTTGTTTCACCTCCAACTGCGCTCGTTTCAGCTCCGACCACATTCCTTTCAACTAGGGTTGCCACCTTCCAGACATGAAAATAAAGGACAATTCCGTATTTTACGGGACGGGTGGCAACCCTATGGGGTAGACATTTTTAAAACGCGCGGGTAGCAGCGCAGCACCGGCGTCTGCGGTAACTAGGCAACCGTGATAGCGTGGGGAGGGTGCAGGCACTGAGAGTGACAAGATGATTGACACACACATATAAAGATATTGGGCACAGAGCGCAGCAGGTCCTGTTGTCCCGCCACAAAGATTTTGCTGGCCTTAATTTTTCCTGTAATTTTATTTTGTTCATTATTGTTAAATTTAGTGTTGATGTGTGTGTGACAGACGTGCAGGGGCGGCGCTAGGGGGTAGCTTGCAGTTGCTATAGCGACCCCAAAATATGGCCAAGCAACCTCAAAGCAACCCCAAGAATGGAGACTATTAAAAATTAAAAAATCTTAATTGTGTTAAATAAAATAAAAATGGTGACAATTTAATTTAAAATTAATTTCATGTGTTTTTGTTTAAATTAAAATAAAAGGAAGACGATTAAAAACAATGAGAGAGAGACTCGTCTCGCGAGAGCTGGCCTGCAGGGGTCACGCGAAGTCAGCTTGTGAAATTAAACCGGGCCGTCAGAAAAGTTACATCAAAATGGAGGCTATCTGTTGAAGCGTAAGTCTGCCAGATCTCTTCTGATGTGTACTTGTGTGAATATTAACTGGTTAAAATGTGATGAACAGGTTATTGTTAAATGATTTGTTGTCTGGGCTGTTAATGTGCATTTCTCACTGCTGTGAAAAGCGGCATGACTATATGGTAAAATTATAATAACGAACTTCAAATTGATTTTTTTTTATCTGTTTCATGGCATGCGCGCTAGTTTCAGATAGCGCTGATTAGAATGAGTGGGCCGCTAATGACATACATATCCATATTTATGCTATTTAATTGGTATTGCAATTAAATTGTCCAGCAACTCCATACAATTGTTTAGCAACCCCTAAGCAACTGTGATGAAAATGTTCTGCCGCCGCCACCGCAGACGTGTGTATGGGGCGTTAATGAAAATACGGGACAAATCGCGTCCCGTATTAGTTCAATACAGGACGCAACATTTTTTTTTTTCAAATAAAGGACAATTCCGTATTTTACAGGACGGGTGGCAACCCTAGTTTCAACTCTGACCGCACTCATTTCACCTCCGACTGCTTCATTTCAGCTCCAACTGCATTTGTTTCAGCTCTGACTGCGCTCGTTTCAGCTCTGACTGCACTTGTTTCAGCAGTGACACTTGAAATGAGAACGTTTTGACACATTTGAGAAGAATTAATGCAAAGCACTGTCAGTTAGCTTCACAGGATAGCATAAGCTAAGCCAGCCAAGCTTAAATAGTTCACTGTAACTGAACTTAGGTGGGTGTGTTGCAGCCTGCTCTTTCTGCCTTTCTGCAACATGCTGCTGTTCAGTTCAAGAGGCTTCAACATCACTCTGTAGAAAACCCGTGGGTGATGTCACAGGGGTTTTTACATTTTTTTTTTCCCAGCTCTTCTTATACATTCTGGTGGGCAGAGTCCACCCCTGCAAAGATGGGGACCACCAGCTCTCACGCAAGTGGGCTTCAAAATCACTCCTCAGAAACCCGCGGGTGACGTCACAGAAATGTTTGTCTCGCCCTCTTCATCCAGTCCATGTGTTTTCCCGGGCAACAAAGGGGCGCGAGCAGATGTTTGCCCACACCGGGACAGTAAACTGGATGACTGACGGCGAGCACCGAAACGCTAAACACGCTAGAAACGACACTGCCTGCATGTGAGGCGGTACGTAGATTTTTCCATTCTCACTCTCAGACGCGTCATGCACGCCTAACTAAAGAGAGTGATGCAGAAAAAAATGACACGCGAACAGAAAAGAAAACAAAAACAAAAACAAAAACAAAAACAAACAGAGTCTGTGTGTAAGCTAACGTTTCTGATATCATCAGGCTGCTTGTTGTGATTCCTCGCGTCTCTTTGTGTCTTTGCCTGTTGACTCTGGGTTTTTTTTTTCCGCATCAAGCAAACATCACATCTGCAGAAGCAGGGTTGTTGTGCAGAGGTATGGTTTTTGTGAATGCTGCCCCCCCCCCCCCCCCGCTCCACCACATGACTGATACAGCGATGTTCCTGCGTGTGCGTGTTTGTATGTGTGCATGCGTGTGATGTGGTTTCAACGTTGCAGCATCACAGAGGTTTCCAGTCACTCTGCTCAGCAGCCGGGCTTGTGTAGGAACGTTGTGTTCTGATGTTATCGTAACCCATTTTCATCTCTTTCAATTTCCCTGCCTTGTTTCTTTTTTGTTTCCTGGTGCAAAAAAAAAAAACAAAAAAAACAAAAAAAACAATATTTATTCAAGTTTCCTATAGGAAATAAAAACAGACACTGTTTCACTGGTTAACTTGTTTTGGAAACAGGATATTCTTATGTGGGAAGTTTCTGTATGACTTTCTGTAACGAGCTTTTCTTTATTCTTAAACGACTCTCGTGTTTGCAGAAGTATTTCAGGTTCGAATCGTTCGGATTCTCATCTTCTTCATCAGTGTTGGACTGTGGACAGAAGCCTTTTTCCGGTCACAGTCGTTTTCTGCTGCTCCATCTGTACGTGTGCATGTGGAGGTGCACGCTGCTGGGCCTCCTCCACCCCCTCCACCCCCCCCCCCCACCACCTCCACCGCTGCTGCAGTGAAACCAAAACAATCTCCTGAGTCGGTTTCCTCTGCTGAAACAAACACCACAGGTGATTTGCACAAGCTGTGTGGTGATGTTACCGTAGAGCACATGATTTATAGGCTTTTCTCTTTTTTTTTTTTTTTTTTTTGGGTCATATATTCATATTTCACATAAACGCCCCGTGTTGGAGTTAATGGAGGTGCTGCTAAACTTGCAAGGAAACCACTATTTGAATATCTCCTACACATCCTGCATGAGTTCCCTCGCTTACAGTAAATCATTATTTGACCCACTCATTAATGGGAAATCATTAGCTTTCCTATCAGCGCGACAGAACGCACGCCTCAAACGTCTGTTTGTCATCGTTGCTGTTAATAATGTTTGACCTGAGGAATCTTTTCTGTACTGTAGAGTTTCAAATAAAGCCCTGGGAGGAGCAGTCTGACAGCCCGTGCTCTTTCCATGGAAAATTAAAAGTCATATCAGCCAGATTAAGAGAATATTCTGAATAAGAAGCTACCATGTAAACAATAATCTGAACTGGAACAAGGCTACGATCTGCTCTTATTATGTTTTTCCTTAAATTCGGGAACAAAACAAAAATGATCGATCACATTGGATCTTGTTTAGCAAAGAAATGTGAAATAAAGGGAGTTCTACATTCTATAGTGAGAAGAAAAAACTCCTTCTCAGTAGTGGACATCTCAGAGAAACCCAGACTCAGAGCTGCTGCCCATTAGGGATGGATTTTTCTGATTCCGATCCATTATCGATACTGTTCCTAAGGATTCATTTCTTTATCGATTCTCTTATTGATTCTAATTTGGGCAAAAAGGAGAACAGTTTTATTACCATCATTTTTTTTTACTTAGAAGTCACGACCTTACAAACTCAACAGCGAGGTCAAAAGAGGCCCAAAGCCTGGATAACGTGTTAACTGTTGTAATATGTAACTGTGCAAATACACAAGAATGTGTAACATTTTACTAACAGATTTTTCCTAATAGAAATGAAAAAATCTCCCTTTCAAAAGGATATATGAGCTCACTAAGCACTCAAAAATAATAATAAAGAAAGATAAAAGATAAATAAAGATGATGATAAATACTATCAAATACAACGGAACAGTGCATAGTACAAATCTGTGAATACTATGAAGAATTAATGGTTCTTTTGCAGTAAAATAATCATGTCTTCCAGCCTCTGAACCAGCCAGACTCTCTCTCTCATCACGGTCATCTTCTAAATGTAATGCAGAAGGCATTCGTTTAATAGCATAGCGTTAATGTTATAGTGTGTTTTACAAAGAAGCACATAGGCAGCGGGTTAGCTACTTACCAGAGTTACCAGAGGTGATCTTAGCTTGGCTACTGCTGCTGGGTTGAGATCCATCAGTCCGAAGCGCGACAAAAACACGACACTCGTTTAAAATTATCGTATGTTATGTGCGCAAATGTTTCTGCATGTTAGCTGTGTTCCCTCCCGACGCTGTTATCTCCACTTTACAATGACTGCTAGTTGCCTTGTTGCCATCTTTCTTTGGTGAAGTGAAGCCAAACTTTGGAGCGTTTGAACCTGGTGGGCGCCATTGTTGTTTACAACTCCAATGCGCGTGCTAAACCGACGTAACTTAATCACGTAAGTGCTTTCTGGAATTGACTACGCGTAACTTGCGTAAATTACGTGAGATTCGTGCTGGTTGGAATCGATAAGAGAATCGCTGGATAAACTGCCAAACGATTCCATGGAACCGGTTCTCTACAGGAACTGGTTCTTGATTCCTAACGCTAGTCACCAGGCCTCGTTGAGCAGGTCAGATGTTCACGTCCATGACGGCTCCTCTGGAAGCAACCGCTGAGGTTTATCTGAGCAAACCAAATCACAGTATTCAAGCAGAAACCCATCACTCACACTATCAAACACGGCGGTGGAGTGATGATAATGTGGGGTTAGTTCTGTGGTCACAGGACCTGGGTTCCTCATTAACCGTGAACCCTTCACGGGGTGCTCTACGCGCACGTGAGGCCACCCGTCTGACAGCTGCAGCTCGGTCAGAACCGGGTCGTCCTGCGGGACGATGACCCGACGCGCAGCGGCGAATCTAATCTGAAGGTTTTGAAATGATCCAGTCGGAGTGGAAACCTCAGACCCTAACGCTGTGGTGGGACCTTAAGAGAGCTTCACATGATCAGACCTCAACAGTGACACTGTTGTGATGTCATCATGTGTATTTATATTTCATTTGAAAGGCAGAGAAATAAATAAAAAGCAGAAATTTCCTTATTTGGTGGCTTTCAGGTGACGTGCAATATGCTCTACAAGTTGCGTGTAATGCTTTAATATGGAGTTTGTTAAGGGAGGTGATGTGTGTGCGGTTAAATGTGACTGTGTGTAGAAGACAGCTGGTGCGCTAATCAAAGCTTCTCATCTCCTTCAGATCAGCGCCGAGCCTGTGCACCTACTGCTGTCTTACGTACACTGCGGTTTCTCAGCCCGCTCTGCAGTACGCTCGCCGCCACAGATAAGAGCTGTTTATTTCACCACCGTGGCTTCCTCCCCGGCGTACAAGCACTTCGTCCGTCCCTCCTTCACTTCTTTCACGTGACGTCGGTGCAGCCGAGGACGCCGCAGCCTAGAACATGTTGTCTTGTTGCTGCTGTTTTTTTTCCGAATCTCGTGCAAAGCCTTTCCCGGCCCAGCGAGTGCAACAGTGAGCGCCGGTGTAGCACCTGCACGCATGCCTGGCTGCGGCGCAGCACATGCACGCCACGGCGAGCGGCCTCGTGGTGCAAAAACACACGCAAAGAGGTTGATGCAGGTGGGGAATCCTGTTACACAACCACCTGCATCACGTCTCCGCCTGACATGGGAGAATGTCCTCGACATGGACAGCTGTGTCACCGCCGACGCTCCTCCTCACTGATGCACCGGCAGGTTTGTCTTTCAGCTCTAAAACGCGTCGCATGCTGGCCTGCAGAGGATGAAGTTCCTGCACTGTAGATCAGAGATCAGATCAGAGGAGATAACGCTACTTATAAGAACGCCGCTTTTTAACTGTGAGCACACGCCATCCACTGTAGCAACTCCTAAAGGAGGCAAAAGCCCGAAATGCATTTCTATATTTAAACGAAAGCCATCTTTTTACGACTTGGGATATAAGTTAGTGTTGAAATTCATGCGGATTCAGGAAGAAGTGGGAAGTGTCCTCTGCCTTCTAGTTGGTGTTTAAGTCTGACTGCACTCATTTAGCGTGAACCTGGATGATTGGTTCACCCTAAACCCTAACCCTCAACCCTAACCCTAATTCTAATCCTAACCCTAATTCTAACCATAACCCTAATTCTAACCCTAACCCTAACTCTAACTCTAACCCTAACACTAGCCCTAATTCTAACCCTAATTCTAACTCTAACCCTAACTCTAACTCTAACCCTAATTCTAACCATAACCCTAACCCAACCCTAACCCTAATTCTAATCCTAACCCTAATTCTAACCCTAATTCTAACTCTAACCCTAATTCTAACCCTAACCCTAACTCTAACACTAGCCCTAACTCTAACACTAACCCTAATTCTAACTCTAACCCTAATTCTAACCCTAACCCTAACTCTAACTCTAACCCTTACTCTAACCCTAATTCTAACCCCTTACCCTAACTCTAACCCTAATTCTAACCCTAATTCTAACTCTAACCCTAATTCTAACCCTAATTCTAACCCTAACCCTAACTCTAACCTAAAATTCTAACCCTAACACTAGCCCTAATTCTAACTCTAACTCTAACCCTAACTCTAACCCTAATTCTAATCCTAATCCTAATTCTAACTCTAACCCTAATTCTAACCCTAACCCTAACTCTAACTCTAACCCTAACACTAGCCCTAATTGTAACCCTAATTCTAACTCTAACCCTAATTCTAATCCTAACCCTAATTCTAACCCTAACCCTAACTCTAACACTAACCCTAATTCTAACCCTAATTCTAACTCTAACCCTAATTCTAATCCTAACCCTAATTCTAACTAATTCTAACCCTAACTCTAACTCTAACCCTAACACTAGCCCTAATCCTAACCCTAATTCTAACTCCTAACCCTAACTCTAAAACTAACCCTAATTCTAACCCTAATTCTAACCCTAACCCTAATTCTAACCCTAACCCTAATCCTAACCCTAATTCTAACTCTAACCCTAACTCTAACTTTAACCCTAACCCTAACCCTAACTCTAACTTTAACCCTAACCCTAACCCTAAGGCGTAAAATCCTTCACCAAATATTTGTCATAACACATTCTGCTTATTACGTTTCCATTTTGGTTTGAACAAGTTGAGATGAACTGAAAACTGCTCCTCGTTGTCGTCGGCGCTTCAGGAGACGACGGGAGGTTTCAGGACGCCAGGAGGAGGAGGAGGAGGAGAAAGAGAATGAAATGAGAGGAAAATGAGTCGGGCACAATGGGGGGTGGAGAGCAGAAAAGTGGGGTAACGGGATAGTGGGAGCGATGGCGTGAGAGAGCACCTGTCCCGCTGGAGCCGGGTCCGCTCGTGGTTAACCAGAGTTGGCAGCACCTCAGCTTGACCTTGTCCCCTTACGCCGCTGCCTGCCTCTGATCCCATTAGGGGCCAGGCACCATGGCAAGCCCCCCCCCCCCACTCTCTTCCTCACCCATACTCACACTCCTTTGTTGTCCTCTTCCAACATCCTCATCCCCCGCCCCCCCCCTCCCGGGCAGGGCTTGTCCTCGCGGGGACCCACGACAAACATCAGGCCTGCGGAACAAACAGGCCACTAATGTGGTTGGACAGGACGGACAATTAAAACCCGGGACGTGCTGCATGTGTGCGCGTGCACGAGCCGGACAAAGAGTGCACGGACAGATATTTGAAAAAAAAAAAAAAAAAAAAATCGAACCCCTTCACACAAGAGGAAGCGCTGAAAGTTTCTCTGCTCCACTTGCAGAGACTTTCAAGTTCAACCCACACGAGATTATCTTTACTGCTTTTTTTTTTTTTCGTCAGGCCCAAAATGTTAACCGAAACCGCGAGATTACGATCTGGGCGTAAGCAGTTCACGATCTTTGGTCGTATTACCGTCCAGCAGAGAGAGCAAAGGAGCTGAACATCAACGCTCAGCGAGATCTTCTGATGGCATCGTTGATTCTGTCGGGCCGAACGAGACGATCTTTGCAGCCTCGTCAGGATTTCCCAACATCCAGGTTCCGCGCTGAAACTCTGACCCAGTTGGCGGATTATGTCAGACCAAGTGGGGGAAGTTGAGGCCAAGAAAGTACGTGATCACGCTGCAGAGACATCCTCGCCGCAAAATGGACACCCTTTCATAAGACAAATATATATATATATATATGCTGTTAATCTATCCACTCTATCTCTGAGCTCTGGTTGGCCGACTGTGGAACAAAAGAAAAACCCCAGCCTGTATATGTGCGGTTACGAAAACAAGCGGCGCATGTACACACTGCGCTAAAGTTAGACTCTGACTGAGTGTTTGGTATAAGCCGGAGCTCTGTAACCTGAGACAGGAGGTACATTTAGACACATACGTTCATGCAAATGTGGAGCACGGTGCCATCCTTCAGGGGCTGCTGGGAGGTACTGCAGAGGACTTTAGTGTGTGTTGAATGTGAATTACTGGTTTTCTGCATTTATTTGTCATCAAATGTGGTCTTGATCTTCACGTAAGTGACAGAAAAAAGCCGATAACAATGTGCTTAAGATGATAACCCCATAACCCCTAACCCTAACAGTTAACTCTTTCTCTGACTTCCTCCCCTGTTTGGGGTCATAGTCCTGCTGCATCACACACACAGCTGGTGGACACACACTCCCACACCATCCTGTAAGATAAACTTGAGGATTAATTTTCCTCTCTGGCAAGTGACTGAGGTCTTGAGGCAGTGAAGAAAGCCAAAGTGATGATGCTCCCTCCCTCCACCATACGTCACCACCGGGGTGATCTTTTGATCTGGTGAAGCTGTTTCCTTTTCATGCCAGTTCATCTTTTGTTTCACCAGTCCACAATACAGACCAGCCAAGGTGTTCGCTCATGGTGTCCTCCATGGACACTCGCTGCCTTCTGCAATCATGAGGGATATTTACCAGTTCCAGTCTTGTCTTCAAGGCTTTAGATGTTTCTAGAGGCTTCTTCCTTCCCTCTAAGACGATTCTCAGTTGCACCTTTGGAGTTGTTTCGATTTGGTTCCCACTTCTGAGAAGACGCCAGTAATGAACTGTCCCCATTTATAGACATTTCAACTAATGGATACCAGATTCAGTTCAATTCAATTCAATTTTATTTGTATAGTGTCTATAACAATGCAAGTTGTCTCCAGGTGCTTTACAGAGACCCAGAGCACGACCCTCGAGCAAATATCATTAACTAAAACACAGTGATCCCTTATTTTTCTTGGTTAATGGTGACCGGCGCCGCCCCCCTGCAAAAATCAAAATCCGCGAACGGGAGCCTAAATAATGTGTTTAAAATGTTTAAAAACCGCAAAAAGTAGCGAGGCACTGCAGCGAAACAAGACAAAGGCTCAACTGTGGTCTTTCTGTTACCTTCACAGCCTCTGGTCTCTGAACCGTAGTAAAGAAACTGCTGGTATTGTGCCATTTTTGGCTTGTAATTAGCAGCTAACATGCTAACAACAAAAGAAAAAGTCCGGTTTTCTCTGCATGGAACGGGAACTCTATTCTGGCACTGCAGGAACTTGTAACATCACACAGGTTGTATTGTTGGGCTCCTGTCGGTTAACAGAGAATGTAAATCTATACACGCTGGGCTGCTGTTGATGCTCACTACACTTTTCATCTAACCCCGTTTTGTTCTGCCGTCCCACGACACACACTACATTACCCATAAGGCCACACCATTACCCATAAGGCCACCTTCTTAAAGGGGCCAGGCTGGCTCACAACAGTTCTTCGCTGTGAGAGAACGCGCACAACATCCTGTGATGTTTCCGTGATTTTTTTCTTGATTTTTTATGATATTATATATTTCTGAAAAAGCCGCGAATAACTAAAACTGCGGAACTTAAACCGCGAATTGGCGAGGGATCACTGTAATATTAAATCCTAATCAAAGAAAAATGGGAAGTTAAAAAAAAAACTGTAGTGGGAGAAAAAACCTTTAAGTCAAACAGTGGCAGGGAAAAACTCCCCTTTAAGAGAAAGAAACCTTGTGCAGGACCTGGATCATATGGGTGGACCTTCCTGCTGAAGACCAGCTGGAAGGAAAAGAGGAGGGAGACAGGACAGAGAGAGGAGAGCACTATATTGGACAAAATGTATCAATAATAATCATCCCTTAACTTTATAACTAGGAACCATTCACTTATATTCTGATTGATACATTGTTAGTAAATTAATTACGGACATGACTATATAAACAGATGTGGGCAGCAACACTGAGGTGGTCAGAGGGTCAGTATATTAGTTGATATCCCAGAGACATCTATAGGTGGAGGAACTGCAGGCCAGTGTGTTGCTCTGGAAACTCTGGCTTGCAAACATATAAAGGAAGAAAAAGTTAGTAGATGACGTATCAACTACTTGGATCATTTGCCTTCAGAGATCTTTTTTTTTTTGCAAGGTTTTTCAAATGATTAGTGTCGGGATGCACTTGTTCTTTATTCCCTCCGCCAAGGAGGTTATGTTTTTGCCGGCGTTTATCTGTCTGTCTGTTTGTGTACAAGGATAACTCAAAAAGTTATGGATGGATTTTGCTAAAATTTTCAGGAGTTTCATTTCATTTTGAAATTGTGATCTGGAAGAAATCCTGGATTCTGGATCACTTTCAAATTCTCGATAACATTGACGGTCAATGGAGCTGAAAAATTCTGTTTTTCAATATCTCCGTTAATTATTGCCAAAAACTCATGAAATTTGACTCAGGGATTGACAATTAGGCATTTGCCGATTGTGCTAGTAAAAGTGGCATATTATGCTAGTGGCAGTGCTCGTTTTTTGCCCAAATTATGCTCAAATTATGCTCGCTTTTCAAAATTATGCTACTTTTTAAAAGAATTATTCTGTGCACAAACTTCACAACTCACAAGACAAGTTTGAAAATGTATTTTATTAACTCTGGCCTGACATTCTGGGCCCGATTGTTCAAAACCAGGGTAACTTTATCCGGTGGTTTGGCCTATACGGCGCATAAATCTGCTATCCAGCGGTTAGGTATCCAGTGAACAAAAATAAGTTGCACAAAGCCTGGATAGTGTGGTGGATAACTATCCGCGGATAGCTTGCTAACCATCGTGTGTAGCAGTTTGCGCAAGGTTTTGCATGCAAATGGCCTCCAGCTACCATGGTAAAGTATGCAAATTTCTAGTAAACAACGAACTGTGCGCGCGCTAGCAGCGTGCGCTGGGTTTCAAAACAAATAAATCAAACCATGCAGTTTCTGACAAAGCTCTGGATAACAAATTTAACATTGAATAATCTCGCTCGTTTCTGAACCACGCAGTCAGGCTTGACTTCTCTAATTTGTTCTCTAACAGTTAATTAGCGCTTGTTATATTGAAGCATCACACTTGCTTGTAGTAATCCTGCAAGTGCACGATCTTGTTGATCATTGAATGAAGCTGCCAGGATGCTGAATACTCTCTCTGCTGCAGCAGACGATGGTTGGACCAACAGTATTTTCTTCACTGCCATGGACCAATTTAGGAGACGGTCTGTAAAAAGCAATCACAAAATAGGAGTGGAACCAACTGTTAATAGTAATCTATCGTTTTTAGTAGCTGAGATCTTTGTTTTCTTGAATTATTCTAAAATTGTGCTATTAAGACAAGAAAATATACGGATTATGCTAGCAGTGCTACTTTTGGAAAAAGGGCAAAAATTATGCTCAATTCCTCAGATTATGCCAAAAATTATGCTAGCACGAATTGGCAAGAGCCTATTGACAATGGGAACCTCTATCAAATTTCAAAGCCTGATCCGGATCTGATCCAGAACATGGATTTTATCGCAATCTGTAAATCGCTATATGGGAGAACTGTTGTGCTTGGTGGGGGTCTGCGCTCTCCGAGTGCTTTTCTAGTTACTATTGTTATCGTTGCATCTTAGATGGAGGTCAGATCACATCTTATGACAAATTATTGCATCAAATCAGTTCAGCCACCGTGGGTTTGTGTTCTTTTTCTTGCCACTATAATTAACATTCAGTCACTGAATTAGTTCTGTTTGAGCCTCAGAAAGAAACAAACATTTCTTCTCACGCTTCCCACTCAGGCACCCGAACCTCCAGCTGCAGGGTTTTGGTCACACACATGCAGATGGGTTGAGACCTGCCAGCCACAAGACGGTCCGCCTGCCCCCTTTCACAGATCTGCCAGCGCAGCTTCCTCACGTAAACAGACTTGTGTGTCGTCTCACCCTCACAGTAAAGATACACCAGCAGGCAGGCATGTAGCCACACATAACAGCGTGATCGCCAATGCCTCCCAGTGCAGCAGAGACTGACAGGCCGCTGCATGCCAACGCACTTTCAGGTACACGGGCCTTTCAAAGAATTAGAAATGAGGCAGTACAGCATCAACGGTACACAGAGAGAGAGAGAGGAAACAGCACATAAACCTCCGGGAACAATTAAGGCTTCTCAAACAAGACTTATTTTAGAAAACCAGCTCCCGCCTGCTGTGCCAGCAACAAAATCAGAAATCAGAAACATGGGATTCGTTGGCGCGCCGAGGGGCTGAAGTGGCACCTAATTCAGAAAAAGAAGCACTGCAGAGCAGCGCAGCAGAGGAAGTTCAAACGGCGGTGTGGTTGGAGGGTGAAAAAAAAGTGGAAACAGAGCACAACAATACAATGGGGCTGCTTACAGGATATGTTAAGGCTATTATTTCCTACAAAAACAGCTCGGTATTCTTGGGTGGAATGAACACATTCAGTGGAAAAAACAAAACAAAACAGCTTTATAGCTGTTACATTTAACGACATAATGATGTTATAAGCATCAATTTCCTAATTTTAAGCGGGCACTGGGCTTTTCTTGTTTGTTTTACAGTGCAGGCTGAAAGCGCTGCCTCGGGAGTAATACGATCTTTAAAACTCAAAGCAAACCGAGTGGTATGGAAGTGTGCAGTGGACCACAACCGGTTTCTGATCCATCTCCTGCTACCCTCACACCAGCATAGCTGCTGCTGGGTAAATACGTTCCCTGCAGGAAACCAGACCAGGGTCCCTTTAGCTCATCTCCAACTTCAAAGGGCGGCGCTGAGCTTTGTCGCCAGGCTGCGGGCAGTGAGCTGGAGCATCCTGGGACCGCTCCCTCACAGAGTAATGGGATTAAGGCTTCCAGAGTGCAGATTAAGGGGCTCCAGGTCCCACCTTGTTCCCCAGTGACAGTTTTGGTAATTCCCATTCGCTGGATCCTAATATATTGGAGGTGGCAGAATCAGAATATTCTCAGTCTGTGCAGTTTTTCAGCCAGGAGACGACTTGATGTGTCAACGATAATGAAACATGCTGTCAGGAATTAGTGTAAAGTGCAATATAATGTAACTACTTTATCATATTATAACAAATAATAACTAGGGATGGGAAAGTTAACGTGTTATTATCGCGTTAACTCATTAATTTATTAACACCGACATTTATTTTATTGCGCGTTAACTCATGTTGCTCACATGCTTTTGTTTTGAAAAGTCTGTTACTGGCTGCTGCAGAACCGGAAGATAATTGGCAGGTAAACATAACTGGAGAAAAGCTGAAACAGACATGGAGAACGGTAAAAATCTGTGAACTTTACAGTTCAGGTAGCAACTCAGGTAGCAATATTAACAATTCTGTCTGGAAAAAAAAATCTGGATAAAGGCATATTTTATTCCCAAATGAAAATAAAAACATCAAATACTGAAAAAGACAACTTATCATTTCATGAAAATATGGCAGCAACACATGAAAAAGTTGTAACAGGGTGATGTTCATCATCGTGTAGCATCTCCTCTTCTTCTAACATCTGGAAACATCTGGGAAGTGAGGAGACCAGTTTCTGGAGTTTTAGTAGAGGAATGTTGTCCCATTCTGGTCTGATCCAGGATTCTAGATGCTCAACAGTCCTGGACCTTCACTGCTGGATTTCTCCAGATGTTTTCTGCTGGTGAAACATCTGGACTGCAGACAGACCAGTTCAGCAGCTGGACTCTTCTCCTGTGAAGTCCTGCTGCTGTGATGATCCAGTCTGTGGTTCAGCATCGTCCTGCTGAAATATGGAAGGTCTTCCCTGAAAGAGACGTTGTCTGGATGGAGCAGATGTTGCTCTGGAACCTCTATGTTCTCTTCAGCATTGATGGAGCCTTTCCAGATGTTCCAACTGTTCCATAGACACTGATCAACCTCAGACCATCAGAGATGCCGCTGTTGAACTGTCTGCTGATAACAAGCTCTCCTGCATCCTCAGACCACTTTAGACTTTAGTCCAGAGAAGACGCTGGTGTTTCTGGATGGTGGTCGCATGTGAAAAATGCATTTACCCTAACCCTAACCCCTAACCCTAAACCCTAACCCTAACCCTAACCCTAAACTCTAACCCCTAACCCTAACCCTAACCCCTAACCCTAACCCCTAACCCCTAATCCTAACCCTAACCCTAACCCCTAACCCCTAACCCCTAACCCTAAACTCTAACCCCTAACCCTAACCCCTAACCATAACCCCTAACCCTAACCCCAACCCCTAACCCTAACCTTAAACTCTAACCTTAACCCCTAATCCTAACCCTAACCCTAACTCTAAACCCTAAACCCTAACCCTTAACCCTAACCCCTAATCCTAACCCTAACCCCTAACCCTAACCGAACCCTAACCCTAAACCCTAAACCCTAAACCCCCTAACCCCTACCCTAACCCCGAACCCTAACCCCTAACCCTAACCCAACCCTAACCCCTAACCCTAACCCTAACCCTAACCCTGAAACCCTAACCCCGAACCCCCCTAACCCCTAACCCCTAACCCTAACCCCTAACCCCTAACCCTAACCTCTAACCCCTAACCCGTAACCCTAACCCTAACCCCAACCCTAACCCCTAATCCTAACCCTAACCCTAACTCTAAACCCTAAACCCTAAACCCTAACCCCTAACCCCTAACCCTAACCCCTAACCCTAACCCCTAACCCCTAACCCTAACCTCTAACCCTAACTCTAAACTCTAACCCCTAACCCTAACCCCTAACCCCTAACCAATCATTGCATTTGGTTTTAATTTGCATTTTACGGAGCATCCCAACTGTTTTGAAATTGGGGTTGTATTATTGGGCTGCACAGAAGGAATTTAAACTTTTGAAATTGTATATTTCATTTCCTGTTTATTGACTATGGCAGCCTGCAAGATGTTTTATTTTAAAAAAAAAACAAGAAAAGACAGTTTCTGTCTGTGCCTTCTCACACTCGTCCAGCTGCTGTTTTCATCCACCGCCCACCCTCAGGAAGCAACTCGTAGCAAGAATGCAGAAAACAAACACTGCTGCAGAGTTTCCTCAGAAAAGAGTGAAAGTTTGATGAATGAGGCAGCAGAAGACACCAGGCGCTGGCACCAAAAAAAGAAAGCTTTGTTTAAGAGAGAATACCAGGAGTCCGAATTAAATTATGGGTTCACCACAACAGGTGACTCACATAATTCTGCTGTGTGTAATAGGAGGCGGTCGTCTATCCAGCAGAGCCTTAAAGCTGCTGCAGCACATAGAGACCAAGTTTATCTTTTTTAAGGACGAGCCCTGGAAAAATAGTTTTGAATGAAACCGGTCCACGGTGCGAAACCGGACTCTTTTTGCACGTCTGAGACGGTGTCGTGTTGGTCATGAACCATTCAGTCGACGGGGCGACTCTTCTGGGTAAAAACAACTGAACTGAATAATTTCCGGTCCGTCTTGACTCAACCGAATCAATCGCGGGCCGTGCACTTCAACGAGGAAGAGAGCGAGAATCATCTGACGAGCCCGTAACGCAAGAACGTGCAGAGCTCGACAGTCGCGGCAGTCAACGCGCTGGTTCAGAGTCAACGTGGGTCCAGAATCGGGCTCAGCAAGTCCAGGAGCAGGGCCGCACTGCAGGCCAGTTAAAAAGACTCCAACAATTTAAAACCAGCGTTCATCTTCAACACTCATCAGAAAAAGTGTCAAGATTTACAAATGGACTCTGGAACGCTGGTCAAAGTGACACCATGAGCCGCTGAAATACGAACCGTTCAGCCGTCAGTTCGGTGAGTCGGACTTCCAGGAATCAGTGGATCTGATATGCATTCGCTGAACAAATCTTTTTAATGAACGTATTGCGGCGATTAACTACACTGAAAAGAACCGCCTCGCCCATCGCTAATCTCAGATCAGCTTGTTGTTTGTACGCATCATATTAAAGGTTCAGGTTACATTTCTGCTGGCAGTTGGGGACGGAGAGACTAAGGACCAATTCCAATTCCGCCCTTAACCCTCAACCTTGGCCCTCCAAAGTAGGTGTCAGGACTATCTCGTGACTTAGAAATAGAACACCCCTTGAGTGCAGTTACATCTTCAGACTGTGGGGGGCGGCCTTACGCCAAAGCTACGTCCAGTCTGTCAAGAAAATGACGATGACGAATAAGAAGGAGAAGACGTAGAAGAAGAATAAGATAATATAAATATATATATATACAGTCATGGAAAAAATTATTAGACCACCATTTTTTCTTCAGTTTCTTGTTCATTTTAATACCTGGTACCACTAAACGTCATCATGTGACTAAAACAGACAGAAAAAAAACACTGAATGCATAAAAGCAGTGTTTTTGGCAGTACAACGCCATAGCTATTGATGTAAAAACTTAAGTGATTTAGGTCATAATCAAGAAAACCATGGAAAATGGTAAGATATCAGCTCTTAAATAAAACTCTTATGAGCAATCTTTGTGGTTATCGTTATGTTTGTCCAAACAAATGTACCTTTAGTTGTACCAGGCATTAAAATGAACAAGTAACTGAAGAAAACAAGGGTGGTCTAATAATTTTTTTCATGACTGTATATATATGAAGACAATAAGATAGTTTCGTAACATTTATATCATTATTAACTACGAAAATACTTACATTTGTAGCTCGCTTTTTTCAGCGCCATCCTTTTCAAAGACGTCTTGGCGAAAATACGCAATGCCTTCTGGGTAGCCCTTACTCCCAAGGGTGGTGCCGGAGAATCTCAATATTTAGGGCGATACAGCCCTCAATCTTGTCCCTCAACTTGACTTTCTAAGAATCGGGACAACACTTGGACGCATTTTTGAGATAGTTTTCTTTTGTTTTTTCTTTAATATGTCTTTGCAACAGTTCTGATTTGCAGTTTTGAATCACCAAACATATATTTTTGAACTCATCAGTGATTGTCTGATAAAGCCGGGCACCCATCCGTCCTTTTATACCCAATCCTGGCACCCTCACCTGCCACAAACTAATCTATCGACTGCAGACTCTTCACAAATGTTACTCCTTCAATAAGCTTCTCCGTCTTCAATAAGCTTCTTCTCGTCCAAAACATGCTTTCAGAGCATCAATCTTCATTCTTCTAAATATATTGACCAGTGGCGACTCGTTTGCTTTGCATTTGTGTGTCCTCAAATGAAAATCCCCATAAATGAACAAATTATGTGTCATATTCAAAATATGACACAAAATGAAACGCTGCACATTAGGACATAATATGATACAATGGCAAATAATCACAAATCACTGAGGATGATGGCATGTTGCAGGGTGATGTAACATTTTGATTTATTTGACACGACATTGAAAAACAGAATGTTAGCATGAGCTACGTCGTATTCTGTGACACTTGAGACATTTATTGACTCTCGGAGACATCTCTGCAGGAGCGTCCGGACCAAAGCGGCAGCTGCAGTTTACAGACATTCACATGAACACATAACAAGTCCAAAAATATCGTCATCAGCCGCCATCAGCGTCAGTTATCTCGCCGGGCCGAGACGGCTCAATCAGAACATCCACTTCTGAATTTTACATCTGGATATTTCTGCAAAGCTGAAACGATCTAAAACTATAACGACACTTCCTGGCACACCTTTCCTGGCACGCTAACGTGACACAACGCGGCGTAGCCCCCGGGACAAAACGTGACACGACGTAACAAATCTGTCATGCCAGGCTGTAAAACAGCTCGCCGTGACGCGGCGTCACGTGGCAGAAGAATCTAAAGAACCTGCGAGTCTTTCGTCGACTTCGGCTCGACGGCAGAGAGGGCCGGTCCGGGTGTCGGGGGGGGGCTGCTGGCCGGTCTAAATGTAGACGGGCCATGCAGTTAACGCACACACAAACAGGCATGCACGGGCATGCTTGAGCGGGATCAAATGCGGACCTGTGTGCAAACACACACCCCGAGGAAACCGCATGTATGTTTTCACACATAGCAACGATCTGGCAGCTCGATATTTGGAGGTCGGGGTGAAAAGAAAATGTCTTTTGCTTTGGTTCAGGGCACTGATATCTTAAGGTTAGGGTTAGGGTTTGCTTTTCTTTTTTTTTAAGAAGAAAAGCAAAAACAACAGAAGGATAAAATCTGGAGTCTGAGAAGAAAGTTATGTAACGGAGCATTAATAGAGGAGCTACTATAGACAACACTGGGGCAGAGTCTGTAGGCCATGACTGCAGGTTTGGCCCGTCTGAGTCATGGAGACGGATGACAACTGGCAGCGCTGCTGTTTTTATTCAAAGGAACACTGACCCCTAGTGCTTGAAATCCTTAAGAATAATAAAAAAAAAACCCTTATAGAAGGAGCTCCAGCTGTTTACTATAACTGCATGTCTGCTGGAGTCTAACCTCAGACGTCGCTGCCACTGTCGTGGACGCACTGCGTTAAGCAGGACGAGGATGTCGAGCATCCGGAGACGTTCGGCGTGGCGTTCGGAGACTCGGCGCTACGATGATGAACCTGCTGTGAGCATCCGTGTGTGCGTTTTTCAGCTCCGGTCCAGCCAGAACTGCTTGGACAAACCGGGACATGTGCATGCTCCTGGGTCATAGTGTCCCCGTCCCCTCTCGGCCCAGCTGGCAGAGGTTGCAAACGGGCGACCATGTGCCTGCAGGACGGGCCGGGACGGGTCCCGGACGGGGGCCCCCGCGGCCCCCGCGGCCCCCGCTGAAAGGCTCCTATTGTCCGGCCCCACCTCCATCAGGGATCATTAATTATGGGCCGAGGAGCACAGCGCTGAGACCGATCAAGTCCAGCCTCCAAACTCCCTTTCCAAAAACACTCACAACCTCCCCCGCCACCCCCCACCCCCCAGCTCCTCCTCACCACTTTTAATGAAGCCAAGCTGAGTGCTGAGCCACTTCAGCTCTTGTAGATTTCTTTCTCTTTTTTTTTTGAAGAACTTTCTCTTTAGTTGAAAAGAGAAAAAGAATTCAAAGGTATTTTTTTTCTTGCCGTTTCTCTCTACCTCTCCCTTCAGCTTCCTCAAGTGGATTTGAGATCTTCTTGGCTTTTGTACGGGTTTCCACTGCTCGCTCTGTACACCTTCGCTTTTATCTCCACCGCTCAGCACAAGCTGTTGGACGGTACAAGGAGGAAAGAAAGAAATAGAGAAAGAAAGAAAGAAAGAAAGAAAGAAAGAAAGAAAGAAAGAAAGAAGCTCTCAAGCAACATGCTGTATTTGTTTCATAATCTTCTCAGCTTTCTTGACTGTTAAGTCTGAAAACAGACTAGTTTACAATCTAGATATATGCTAAGGAGAATTTGTTGTATTAATATTATTAATAAAATTAATTCAAATGTCCAACATTCTACTTCAGAGGTATTTTGAATGAATCCTGGCTGATTAGTTTGTTGGATCCAAAGTTTCCAGGATTTCTCCTCTTTATCCGTAACATGCTACAACTGCTATGGTTGTCGACGTGGACGACTCTCTTCATCCCAGAAGGGTGTTGGGGGGGAGGACGGGTGTTGGAGGACGGGCGTCCTCCAGGCCCTCCTTCCCCCTCATGGTTTCCGCCTATGAACCTGTCTTTCAACCAGGTCTTGAGTCAAACTCTTTAAGATGTGCCAAGTTCCTGTTTGAGACCCGGTAAGTGGGTTTAGCGCACAGTTCGATGATTTGACAAGTGCTCCATTTGAAGGATACGTGCTCTTCGCGAGTCTCCAGGAGGCATCGGTTTACTTCGGCTGAAGTCATCTCAGGACACTCGACAGAGGAAGCAAACAAGTTCAGTTACATAATCCAAGCACAGTTAAATACAGCTGAGTGCTTGCAATCATCATGTATGAGCAGCGCTTGCCAACGAGCCATCTCCGACTGCTGATGCTTATCTGTGCGTGCTAACATGTCTGCTGCAGTCACGGCAACAGTTACGGTCAGCAAGAGAGCAAAGATTGAGCTGACGCTGGAAACACAAGCCACGACAGAACTTGAATAGGTACTTACTTTTTCAGTACAAGTGATTTTTAAGTCACGGTTCCAAAGCAGAACTTCCTGGACCGACCACTCGTGGCCGGCTCCAAAAGAGGATAAATCTCCACTGATGCTACAATGTCCAACTGTGCCGCAGAAATAAACATGTTTCCAGCCTGGTTCAAAATAGGGGTGTGAAAAAAAATCGATTTGGCGATATATCGCGATATTCAGCCGCCCGATATAATAGCGATTTTTCAGCTCCTAATGTCGAATTTTTTCGGAAAATTCATTCATTCACTTAAATGTGCAAAAACACTAAAAAAAAAAACAATAAATAGGTTGTTTTGAAGCAAATAGTTTTGACTCAATTTGTCCTCTGAATGATCAATATCATCTGATGAACATACAGTCATGGAAAAAATTATTAGACCACCCTTGTTTTCTTCAGTTTCTCTTGTTCATTTTAATGCCTGGTACAACTAAAGGTACATTTGTTTGGACAAACATAACGATAACCACAAAGATTGCTCATAAGAGTTTTATTTAAGAGCTGATATCTTACCATTTTCCATGGTTTTCTTGATTATAACGTAAATCACTTAAGTTTTTACATCAATAGCTATGGCGTTGTACTGCCAAAAACACTGCTTTTATGCATTCAGTGTTTTCTTTTCTGTCTGTTTTAGTCACATGATGACGTTTAGTGGTACCAGGTATTAAAATGAACAAGAAAGTGAAGAAAAAATGGTGGTCTAATAATTGTTTCCATGACTGTATACAGCAACTTGATTTTTCATCTCTACTTTTAATTTTTATATTAACTGGGTAGAATATCGCAATATATTGCGATACACGCGATACCGTGATAATATCGTATTGTGACCCAAGTGTCACGATACATATCGTATTGCAAGGTCCTTGCCAATACTCACCCCTAGTTCAATATATACAGTTTTGGTCTCCATTGCTGGGTCAACTCTACGGGGAGCTCTGCAGCTCCTACTGAATGGCTCGTCGGCTGAAGGAGCCAGTGGCTGGTTATGTCCGAGTCAATCAGCCCGCAATTCTACAGCTGACACTGGTAGGTTTGTCCGACTGGGAGTCCCAGCGGAGTTCAACTGGTCCTCGTTTCATTTCTGGCAGCATTCGCCTCGGATGACATTTTGGTAGCGATGCTTAAAATGAGCATGTTTGGACAGATTTGGTCATAATAAATGTAAAGTAATATTAAATAGGGTCGTAAGTAAGCATCACCTTAGCCAACCAAGTTAAAATATCTAAGATAAGATGGACGTGTATCTATTCTGCCCATTTACAACATGGCAATGCGCCGTATAGAGAGGAAAGAGGCTTCAAAAGTGCTCAGAAAACCTGTTGTGACTCCTGAACTTCCTCATAATATGCTGCCCCCTTTTGGTCTGGAGTGGTATCGCTGTATGGACTGCCCTTAAAGTTACATGTTCTGTGGTGTCTATATCTATATCACATATGCTTGATCAACATTTGTTTATTAGCATTACTTGGAAAGACAGCTATTAAAGCTGAACTTATACCTCCAAAATTCTAACGCTTTGGATAAACATATTATTTGATACCCAGACTACAGACAAGAAAAATAAAACAGATTAGGTTTTTCTGAATCTCTTTACATTTTTAGCCTTTTAGGTCTATTCTGTGTCAAAATTAACCTGCTTGACACATTTTATAGTTTTAATATTCTGTTAGGGTGACCCAAACCCCCCCCAAAAAGGACACCATACTACTGCAAAAATACTCAAAGATAATCAAAGATGATCAAAGTAGCTTTATAAACCATACATTTATTTAAAACATCCCTTTTCTGTTTGAAATGAAAACGTTCTGATCTGTAAACCTAAATAATGACTCACATGTGATTCTGACTCCATCAGAATCAGATTTACACATTCATGAACCCAACAGAGTAGCAGATTATTCACCATCTGGTCAGCAGTAGTTAGCAGGTTTTGTTTTATATGTCATATCACCATCTTTTTAAAAGATTTTCTAGTGGCCTTTATTGGATAGAGAGAAAGTAATGGCAAAAAAAGGGACACAACAACATATTACAACACTGGAAATTAAACCCACAAACCACAATATGAGAGTCCACCCACTGAACCACCAGACCACCTATAATGACGCTGACATTATACTGATTTTTAAATTAAATTGTCCCATGCAATGCTGCTGTGATTAGTTAGGGTACCATTCAACCAACCATCCGTCAAACAACATTTTTAGCCTATTCCACAGACAATGACCCACCACGAAAGAGAAGACAAAGATAAATAGTGCCAAAATGGAAAACACTTCTCCCCTTCAAACTCACTTGGCTTTCTTTAGTTTTTTTTTTCTCCCTGCAGTTTTCTGCTTTCCATCTTTCTGTTGACAGACGTTAACGTTAGTCTGCTTTGTTGGTTTTTAGGCCTTTATCTGATAAATGATCGTCTTAGTGCCCCCTGCTGGTAAGTTGATAGACTGAAAACTTTGGTTACTAACATGGCCGACGACCGTTCTGGATTATTTCCAGAATAGTGCAGAAAACAAACACACACACACACATGCGAGCGAGAGCTTCATTAAGTGAAAAATGCCAAAAGATTTTTTTTACAAAAACAAAGGAATCAAGCTGAGCAAAGATGACATGGGGTTTTATATAATAAACCAAAAGTGACATCATCTGGTTTCATTATTACAGCATCCTGTTCGTGCAGCTTTGGGGGATGAGACATTACATTACACATCGCTCAATAACTCAACACCACCCAACAACAGTTATTCAACACAAAACTGCATTTTGATTCGGGCGACCTGTGGTCAAACTGAAGCCAACGGTTTTAACCGCAGTTCGATCCCCGGAGCTTGACTCATTTATTCATAGCAACTTTACACGTTTACATCACAAATGAGGTACTAAATGGCGAACTCCAGGCCTCCGTCGGAGCAAAACGAAACGGTGGAGAAAGGGGTTTCCACAGCACGCATTAATCAATCGCTTCGGGCAGAGCGTGTAAAGCCGAAAGCCAAATGTGCTCCGTGCTCAAACACATGGGCTTCACAGAAAATCATAAGTGAGCACTTGCAGTTTATGAGGCCCGGGCTGAGATTGGGTTTGCTTTTGAAATGTTGTCATGTTGTATTTAAAGAGTACATATGAGTTTTATGTCTGCACTGATCCATTTAAGGACCTGGAGTCAACTGCAGCTCAAATTTAGCCTGGTTGTATGTAACTGTAGATTTCACTGAGGGGTGATTTATGCATCACTAAACTGAAACATGTTGAACAGAGTCTGGTTCTGCAGTCCAGAAACATTTAAATAACATTTCTGTTCTAATGCAGGGTTGATTCACGTCTGGCCTCCGCGTGTTGTTCCTGTTGATTTTATGACGTTAGCTTCGTAAACAGCTTGTTGCGTCTGCCAGAGTTAATCCTTTTTCGTACTGATTTGAATACTTTTTATCTTCACAGTCTCATACTGTACGTCAGGGCCCCCGTATGTTTTTGGCTCGCAAGCTGCTTTCCTGCTCGATATTTGTGTGCATGTTTGTGCACTTGCATCACTGCGTGAACCCTTGCGGCGCGGTACAGTCCAGTAAACACTCATACCCCCGACCAAACCCGATGATTTCCGCTGAACGGAGTCGGTCAGGGCTGCACAGCGCGGACAGCAGTTGATGCTAGCTGGCTAGCTGCAGGCCTCCAGATGACCGTCAATGAGATGATGTTTGTGCGCCGTGAGGACGGTTCCTCCTGGACTTCAGCTGAACGTCATCCTGTCGTGTCAAGATCTCAACCTCCACGGAAGATGACTGGAACAGCAGTTTTTGAAACTCCAGGATGGTCCCTAAAGGGAAAGCTGGAGACTGGGGCGCCTAGAGCTGGGCGATACTGGGAATACAGGGCCAGTATCGCCGATACCGATACTGATACTTTTTCATATTAAGCTTGATCTATTATAAAACTGCTGACCTTTTGGT
Organism: Hirundichthys speculiger; assembly: GCA_018398805.1. Lineage (NCBI taxonomy): Eukaryota > Metazoa > Chordata > Actinopteri > Beloniformes > Exocoetidae > Hirundichthys > Hirundichthys speculiger. The sequence goes on along the minus strand of JAGFBZ010000275.1, from coordinate 735,976 downwards.
GTTTTTGTGATTTTTGTCTTCGGATTATTTTGTTAAAACCTAGAATACAATTTTGGCAAACTTTATAGGTTACAGCAAAATATTTTATTATCAAAATTTAAATTTTTCTGTAAATATTCTTTGGAGTTGAATTGTTCTGTTCATAATGTTTTTCCTAGTCCAACTATTATATTATATCTTTCAATACTTGCGTAATTTTGTTTGCACTGTAACTTTCCTGTTGCTTTAACTCTAAAGTTCCTCGTTGTGGGATAAATAAAGGATTATCTAATGTTATTTTATCTTAGATAACACCTTTCAATGGGATACATTACATGAACAGGGTTATTTCAAGGTCTTAATTATGTTTTTTTGAATTGACTTAAAGGTGGAGTAGGTGTTGTTTGAAAAACGGTTCCAACAATCCAACTCAAGTGAGATTTTGAAAATATACACTCCCTCCCTCCTCCCAAAGGCTCCGCCTCCTCCTCTTCAGCTCACCCCTCGAAACCACGCCTTCACATGATTCACGACTGCATGAACCATAGGGAGGGAGGGAGGGAGGGGTGATATTTGATGGACGTATTAGGCAGCCAATCAAAATAGTGATGATCACTTTTTTGATTGGTCAGAGTTTTTCTCTGATTATACCTTCTAGACTGGACCAAAATGTTTAGTTTTTTTTGCAAACATTTTATTTCAGTGGGTGCAATGGAAATGTGAAAAGGTTTTCAGGCAATATTGTAAAAAGTGTTGCAAAAAAACAACACCCACCCCACCTTTAAGTAACAAGTACTTTGAAAGTTAATATGAATCCATGCTAAAAATTGACCACTCTGATCTACCTGGATGCTCTTGGTTGAACTGAAGGACACAGCGACAGCGTATCAGACTTCAGTGAATTCACACTTTGCAGCAGTCAGTGTTTGTGGGAGAGAAAAAAAAAAGCTTCAGTATCGATCCTTTTACACGAGTATCTTTCCATATCCATACCAGTGTTGGAATCGATATTATCGATATTTGGATCGATCTGCCCACCTCTAGTGACGCCACTCATAGGTTTTCTTGTGAGGCCTTTCTGTGCTGCATGTTGCCAGTGGGCTGAGACGCTGCCTGGAACATGTCCACCAGTTAGCTATTTTAGCTTTGCTATGTTAACCTAGGATTATAATTATTACTTTGCATTAATTGTGATCAAATTGGTCCAAACATCCTCATCTCATGTGTTGCAACAGAAGCGAATGCTGCCAGAAATGAAACGAGGACCAGCGGAGCTCCACTTGAGACCCGCCAAGAGAACAATTTTGTGGACACAAGTGGCATAATTGTGTCCACAAAATTGTTCTCTTGGTCATGACCCACAGTTCATGAGCATCGGTTATGGTAGGAACTAGGGCTGTAGCGATACACTAATCTCGCGAGCCGATACGATACGATACGATACGATACACAATATCCGGCTCACGATACAATATATATCGATTTTCATCTTACAATACATTTACATCATTTTACAAAAGATTTTAAAGGGACAAAGTGATTTTGGTGACATCTTGTGAGTGTTCCAATGACTTTGTTTGAATTAATTGAACTGAAAGCATCAATTACACATTATATGGCTGACAGGCAGCTTGCAAATGCTGGACAAAATGAATAAAAGATGTGTTGAGAAAAATAGTTTCATTTATTTAAACAGTGCAAACTGTTGCTTGCAAGCTTTTAAAGGTGGGACACGGGGGTTTTGAAAGAAGCTTAGAATGTCGATATCTGCAGCTAAAAAAATCGATACTCTCTGGGGAAATAAAATATCGATACATATTGCAGAATCGATAAAATCGCTCAGCTCCGCCTTTCTTTTTATCCCTGTTGAATATTTTTCCGCGGTGTCTCTTGAGGGTTTGTCCACTTCATACCTCCTACTCTGAGCTGTGTGCAAAAAAGCCCTGACACAATATATGCAGCTCTCTGGATTTGCTTCACTCGGACGTTAACGATGTGAGCCGATAACTGAGGACAACTTCGTAATATAAGACAGTTTTTTAAAAAAGCAGAGATGCGCTGACACAAAGGAACAGTATGTGTGTTGTGGGGTTTCCTTGAGCAGTATGGAGACAGCAGGGGTGCAGGAAATTGTGTGCTGCTGCATGAACGAGGGAGGGCAGAGAACTCAGACTATTTAATTTTTTTTACATCCTGATGCATACCTCCGATAGGGGAAAAAAAATGAGGAAAGTTGTCATTTTTCCCACTAATGACATTCCTTCACCATTCTTCTCGTCTTCCTCCCTCTCCTGACCCCTGCCTCTCTTTTTCCCAGAGAGGAGGTTACATAACAGGTTTCCAGCAACACACACTCCTGCTACACTTCATCAGTTCCTGTCCCTCATCTGCGCAGCCTCCCCCTCCCCCTCCCCTCGCTCACACACACACACACGCTCACGTGCACGCACACACTTGTCAGCTGTGAAATATTTCTCCCAAAGATCCCTCAACTGGATGTTGAACAGACTCTCGAAAGCATCAAGAACCTTCTCATGCCCTGATTCTTCTCCCTTCTCCCCCTCTCCGCCCACCCTCCCTTCTTTTCTCCCCTTTCATCTCTCAAACAAACACCCTGTTGCATTAATCAGGACCCCCCCCCCCACCTTCTCACCACAAACACTCCCCTCCACCCTCCACCACCCGCACAATTGTTCTGTTTTACATCACTGATTGGGGTGTGACCCTCGCACACAAAGGGTGGACGAAGTAACCAAAAACAAGTCTTCAAGTTAAAATACAGTTACTTCTCCGCCGCTCGAGTGAAACGGTTTAAATTTATCTACACTGGCTACCGCCGCGGTGACTCTGGGTCCGAAAGGAAATGTCGGTATACGACCCATTTTTGCTGAGATGCTCACACATGAAACACCAGCACCACCTCTTTCTCTCCTCCGGGCTCACTTTGTTTCCCATAATTCAGCAGTCACAGTAAGATGGGAGCCCACTCCCATAGCTTTGGTAAAGGGGGGGGGGGGGGGGGTGACACCAAGGTCAGGCGTGTCAGCTCTGGGCCCGAGGGTGGGCGGGTGGGTGGTTTTTCAGGGGTTGCTTGGCTGTGGACAATAGTTCTCCCTGACACCTGAAGAGAAAAGATACACGGCAAAGAGGAGGGATGTGAATGAAATGTGAATGACTGGCTTGTCACAGCTTTCTGAGAACCAGTGTTGCATTCTGGGGGCTACTGACATGTGCGCTGGAGTATGTGCATTGGGAATTGTTGGTAATATATGATGATGTTTGGTGCTAAAGTACAAAATGGAGGTACAGATCTGCTAAAGTCTGACTCCCAAATGCAAATGTGACATAACTCCAGCTCCAAAAAAGATGGGATGTTGTGTAGAAACATCAATTAAAAACAGAATGCAATGATTTGCCAAATCTCAAGATCCCACCATCTACAGTTCATGATCCTCATCAACAGATTCAGAGAATCAGGAGGAAGTGTCTGTGTGCAGGGGACAAGGATGAAGGTCTAAACTGGATGATGGTGATCTTCAGGCCCTCACTGTATTAAAAACAGCCATGATTCTTGAGTGGACATCACTGCATGACACAGGTATGAACGGACAATTCAATTGACCTTTCGGTAAGCACTGCCCCCTTCCTAGTTACTGTTGCTAGGTCGGACATTCCTTGCTGCTCCTCCATTAAGGACAATGTTAATTCACTGTATTTCCGATGTGTATCATCAGTGTTAATATTATACTATAATAACTCCATGGTGAAATATTGCTGCTGGGGACCTGCAACAGTGACTCGAAGTGTCCAGAACGTTTGGGGGAGACATTTTTATTCCCTTTCCCAAACCAAAACAAATGCTGGAAAAATGCAGGCTTTGGTTCAGTTGCGTCCGTCATCACGAGCAACTGAATGTGGGGAAAGTTACAAAACATACCTAGATTTACTCCAAGGTAAGTTAGCTTTGTTTAGTTGATGACTGGTTGAACCACCATTTAGTAAAAGTAATATGATTTAGCAGCAAGGAGGGTGATGAGTTCTCTGTTAGCATTAGCTCTGGTCCAGTGTCAATGACTTCTCCATTATGGACCAGAGCTAGCTAGTTAGCTATAAGCCTGCCTTGTTGTCTACACATATATATGGCCCTGGATATTTATTTTGTTAGGTATAAGGTGAGGCTAGTGATGTTAACGTCACGTTATTAATTATATTTAATACAATGCTGTGACTGTCTCATGTTAACATAGCTCTGGTGTGGGACCGGAGCTAATGCTAACAGGAGATGTTTTCACTCATCACCCTCTCTGCCGCTAAATCATATTATTACTTTTACTAAACGGTGGTTAAATCATTCATCTAATAAACAAAGTAAACTTAACTTGGAGTAAATGTAGGTGTGTTTTATACATACGTTCAGTTGATTGTGTGGACGGAGACATAACTGAACCACAGCCTGCGTTCTCCAGCGTTTGTTTTGGTTTGGGAAAGAGAATTAAAAATGTCCCTCCAAACGTTTTGGACACCTCGAGTCACTGTTGCAGGTCCCCAGCAGCAATATTTCACCATGGAGTTATTATAGTGTGATATAAATAATGATGATAGGCATTGGAAAAATAGCAAATTAACATTTTCCTTAATGGAAAAGCAGCGAGAATGTACGACCTAGCAACAGTAACTAGGAAGGGGGCGGTGCTTACTGAAAGGTCAAATAAATCCAGTTCTATTCAATAATACCTCATCAAGAGAAATAATATAACCTCAATTTTTAAGTACATAAAATGTTAAAAGATAAAATGACTGTTCCTTCATCAGTAAGGCCCGCCCCTTTAATGCAAAAGAGCCAGTGGCTGCAGAGTATGAGTTCCACAGGGACCAGAACCTGGACACCTTTAGATTTCATCTGCATGAAAAATACTGGAAGATCCTGAACTCTGGTCTGTTTTATGGTGTTCATGTTACGGGGGTGGTGCTTGTAGTAGCGACTCCAGTTAGCTCCTTCAGGACAGGCTGATCATCAAGGACGTCTACATGTGTTTAAGGTAAATCAAAGCCACAATGCTTTATGATTCTAGATCTAGTTACGTAGCTCATAGTATCATATGTTCATAACATCAGATCCAGAGCTGCATAGTAGATCTGAAGTGATCCAGTGCTAGAACTTCAGATCTAAAGGCAGCGGGTCTAAAGTTCTGCCTTTTCCAAATGAAACTAATTAAATGTAAGTTTTATCGTACCCTGTGCAGTGCTACCATGTGTCGTCATCTGACAGTAAGATGAGGCTTCCCCTATAGCTTCTTCTGACTGAACCTTTTTTTAATTCCACTACGATCAATGGGATCGTTAAAATGGATCGTATCCGATTTATGTACTCATACATACATGACAGCCAGAATCAAACCAGTTGTGTTTCAGGGATGTGAATTCAAACATGCAAACTAATGAGCAGAAATCCATCCGTCTGTGTAACTGAAGGTCTGTGTGCTGCCTCAGTCTCTATTTTTTTTTTTTTTTTTTTTTGGATACTGGCCCATTTAGATGCAAACCTTCTTTTTGCCGTTCCGATCAAGTTCGTTACCATTGATTGTGTGTGACTGAGCGTTTACGTGAGTCGAGGCCACCCTCTGGGAGCTCGTTCACCCAGCCGATCTGGAGCTGTGTTTGTGTTTGCCTTTCACCCATCTGCATGGTTTATTCCAGTTTCTCCGTCTCGTCCACTGGTCCGTTTAAGGAGTCTTCTCCCCACCTTCTCCTCCAGTGGGCCTCGATTCTGTGGATGGAGGTTAAATTGAGTTCATTATCCACAATATCTCTACGTAGGCCTAATAAAAGGAGCTGACTGGAGCTTAGAAGCCAAAACCTAAGTACATTTTATCACTAATCATGCATTTAAAGACTTTATTGCTTGAGCTGATTGACTGAAATAACTTAAGTAACCTTACTGAAAGTAAAACAAGACCGTAACATGCACACGTTAGACTGTATTGATTTACCACAAATCATCGACATGGATATTTGAACCCAAAACGCCACATTTGCCTTGCTAGTCTGATTGGAAGCAGGAGATAACTTTATTTGCAGTTCCTCGACTGACCACTAGGGCCTGGCTCCAAAAAGCAAATCATTCTCATCATCAGGTGAAATGATTTAATCAACACAGGTTATATAATTTAAAATAGATTCAGGGAACAGTCCTTTCAGCATCGTCCTGACTTCTGAGCTTTGAATAAAGACCTAACAGCATAATGGTTCGTATTTTTTTTTTTTAAAATTCATTGTTATGCTGTTAATGGTACCAGTAGAGCACCAAAGCTGGCTGCTGACAGTCACAGCTTTACAGTCCCCTGAGGCTCCGTCCCGCTGAGTCCTGGTTGGGTCCCGACTGGGTCTTGGCTGAGTTCCAGCTGGGTTCTGGTTGAGTCTCTACTGAGTCTCGTCTGGGTCCTGGTGGATCCCAGCTGTGTCTGGGCTGGGTCCTGGCTGAGTCTCGACTGAGTCCCGGCTGAGTCCCCGCTGGGTCCTGGCTGGATCCTGGCTGAGTCTGGGCTGGGTCTCGGCTGGGTCCTGACTGGATCCCGGCTGAGTCTGGGCTGAGTCTGGGCTGGATCCCGGCTGAGTCCCGGCCCCGCCAGCTGAGCCTCCCTCCAAATTTCGCAGCATAATTTCTCATCGTGTTCGGTTCCATGTTGACACAACCTTGTTTTCACTGCAGCCTAAACGCTGCACTACAAGTCATGTGACAACAGTCTGTACTGTAATTGGTCAGTAGCCAGTCTTGGCAGAGCATCATGTTTCCATGACAACAGGTCTGAGGTAACCACACATCAACTACGTGCTGTTGACCCAGAGCTGGCCATTTAGGTTCTATATTATTTGTATGTTCCACTCTAGACGAGCTAAACAGCGTGTAAACGAAGCGGCTGAAGTCGTTTGCCCGCGACTGTTAGCCTCACTTTTCTTTTTCCGTGTTTAGTGCATCCTTCACAACAGACAATACGCTGTCCAGCCGTACTGAGACCGGCCTGAAGAGGACGTCTCGGTATGTTGTCGAACTTCTGGTGTTTTGGTGCTCACCAGACTGCAGTCGTGCTCACACCGACCCACCTGAACCACGCTCATGACCAAAACTCCTCTGGCACGACCTAAGCAGGGCCAGCGTGAAAACGACCTAACAGTAGTGCAGTAAAAGGAAAAAGAGGATTCAAAAGCACTCAGACAGCCTGTGGGTGATGTCACAGTGGGTTTGTCCAATTCTTTTCATACAGTCCATGACTGAGTGTGATAGTTACAACTATGACTTTGTGACTTTGTGTCATTAATGCTGAATGCCAGCCTACATTCTCTTTGAAGCTGCACCATCTTCAGTCCTCCATTCTGATGCTAAAAGACATTTTATAATATCTATGAAACGATAAGTATCTTTCTTGTGATGCATTAAGGTCTAGCCTCCCAGGAAGTGACATCAAACCCAGGGCCGGCACAGAAGGATGGACCATCAAAGTAATCAGATCATGAAACAGCTCATTAAAATGGTTTATCCCTCATCCAATCCCAATCCAAACGAAAACTTCAACTGGATGGAGCATTTTTATTTTCAAAAGATGTGTTTGCATGGGGTATTTGATTCCAGTCGGACATTAAAACAGCTTCTAATTGAGATATAATGTAAACGCATCCAGTGTGAAATAAGCCATTGCAGCCGTGTACAGTTGTTCACGGTGTATCTGGAGTGTGTGTTTCCACATGTGCCACCAGACCTCAGCAGGTCTTTCCCAGGCCTCATCCTCTGCTGCTCATAATGAACTCGGCTAAACCTTTGAGAGCCTCGGTGAAGTAAAGCTGTTCTGTCTTTGTTAGGTGTTAGTTTGAGTCCGCCGCGGTCTGGGTGGCAGACTGAGGCCTGAGCCTGACTCAGCTGAGAGCCTTGTGACTTGTGCAGGTTGCCCGGGCTCAGCTTCAGTCTCGCCGGTGTCAGATACAAAGAGGGGTGGGGGTGTGGGGGGGGTTGCAGACTGGCACAGTGCTCGCTCAGACTTGGCACGGGTCACTGGATCAAACTTCCTTGAACCACGGAGGGTGGAAGCATGGGAGCAGCCCCCTCGGAGGGCGGGGTGCCAGGGACTAAAGGGGCAGGAAAGGTAGGTGAAGGCGCTGAATGGCTGCCATACTGTAGTTTGCATCTCTAAAAGCCGGCTCTGGCAAAAAAAAGGAGAGGCGTCCATTCCCCTGCCTGACCTGATAATGCATGGCAGGACCCAAATAGGGGCGCCATGCTAATGAGCGCATGCGATTAGTGCAATAGAGTGAGCTAGCAGCAGGGTGTGTGTGTGTGTGTGTATGGGGGGGGGGGCGGGGGGGGATTCTGGGGGTATCTATTGGTTCTTAATGAGAAGTGAAGAGCCCTCCCTTTCCCAGCAGTGGCCCCCGTGGGCTGGTTTTCGGGGGGTCACTCTAGGCTGTGCTGCACATTAATGATGGGCCACATACCAGTGGATGGAGGGGTGGGTGGAGGTGGTGGTGGTGGTGGAGGGTTAACTAAGACAAAAGTAAAGCTGTGGAAAAATACTAATTCACCATTGGCTCGAAAAAGAGTGGTGGCAGTGGTGGGGGGGCAGGGGAGGGGGCGACGACAAAGAGGCGGGGGGGTGGAGGTGGAACGAAAGGCAAGAGAGTAGCGTGTGAGGGATATTTTTGGGAAACGTGCTTTGAATGTGTGTGTGTGTGTGATTGTGGGTAGGTGTGTGTAGGTGTGTGTGTGTGATTGTGGGTAGGTGTGTGTGTGATTGTGGGTATGGCCCAGAGCTGGAAACAAAGGCAGCGGGTAGGGCCTGGCTTCGGGGCCTCCTGCACAGAGAAACTAAAGCCCTTGTTGCCTGCTGCTCTGATTTAAAATCTGAGGGCTCATAATGGATTTAAGCCGGAGTCATATGGACAATGACATGTCAATGACATGAACTCACAAGTTTATGTCAGATTCATAAGATATTCTATTTACGGTGCCTCAGCGGTGAGGCGCACCCAGCGGTGAAAGGCGTAGTGTACATGTGTCAAACATAAGGCCCGCGGGCCAAATGTGGCCCGCCACGTCCATTTATGTGGCCCTCGAGAGCTTGTGCATTTTTGGCGTAAATTTTGAACCAATATTTTAAGATTTAAAATAAGCTTATGGCGCTTTAAAGCACATATGGACAATAAACTACATCTCCCATAATGCATTTTCATCGTTACCTGCAAGATATAACCATGAACAAGACATCAAGATGATGCATGTTGAGGTACAACACTGCCCGTAACCCCTAACTTTGTTCTGGGCTCATTCTCAGACTCCTGCCCAAAAAAATTACATGCACACCCTTTAAAGGTTGCCTCTCCTTTTAAAGGGCTAGATTATGATTTTCTTTTCTACTTTCCTCCAAACCATCACCAGCTTTGTGAATCTTGTTTCTTCTCTCATCCAGGCGAACTGTCAAACTGCTCCTGATTCATTTATGTTCATTTATGTTTGTTACTTTATAAAGTACCGGAAATTTCCCAGCATCACGTCACAAAAATGTTTAATATAATAATATTTAATATTATGTAATATTTATTTGATATTTAATATTCATTTATTTAATATCTAAAAAACAACTAAAATATTTTTGGTAATAATCCTACAATAACAACGACTGCATCAGGGCTTCAGGGGGAGTTAAAATGATGTAATAATCCATAAAAAATAAACTGGACCCCAATGAATGGAAACTCAAAAATCCATCACAGGCGCTGTAGACCAGTTTGAGAGACAACCAGCTTGGACCTTCAGGGGTTCACGTGAGGTCTTAAGATGCTCCTGCAAAAAGCATCCTCAGCATGGACTGATTGATCATCACTGGACTGATTGATCATCACTGGACTGATTGATCATCACTGGACTGATCATCACTAACGTATCACGCAGCCATAGTTTGATGATTTGCTGTCATTGCTTGACGAGCTGTCGCCCACATGAACAAATGCAAATCAGTTGATTTATTTTCTCTGGGTGTTTGTGTTTTGGTCGGGGGAGGGTGGTGGGAGGGTTCAGAGGGGGAGGTGAGTGTCAGTACCGAGACCAAATTCTGTCAATAATGAGGTAGTTAAATGGTCACAACTCATCACAACCCGTCCCTCACAGCTGGAAACACAGTCCCGTTCTCCAAATACACCTCGGCTTTCAGCACCCAGAAAAGTTCTACTTTAGCTTTTTCTGTCCACAGGACTCGTTTCCAGAAAGCGTCGAGCTGATTTAGATGTTCATTTGAAATTGTTCTGATGCTGAACTTTGTGTGGTCCCCCCCCCCCGGCCGCCGCCCCCGCCCCCGCCCCTGATTATTATGAAAATCTAGTGGCTTCTGTTGTGGTCTGGAAGGAGGACAAAGAGAGAGAGAGAATCTAGTTTGGTTGACCAGAAAAATTCAAATAATGTAGAAGCTGGCACGCCTGCAGGCTGCGTTTCATAATTCATTAGACTTTGAGCTCCGGCGTAATCACCGGAGATGTGACTGGATCAGCAGTTGTGACATCCATATGAGCATTCTGACCAGGGTATGAAACACATGGCTCCAGGGAACACACCGGCGGTCACGGAGATTAAATTGTTGTGTGCAGCCGCACAGAAGTTCAACTTCGTGGCCTTAAAGGCGGCACAGCAGGGAAACAGATGCAGCCCTGCAAAAGTTTGTAAAACTCTTTTTACCCAGGGCAGCCACAGGGTCTTATACACATGATGGACTGAGGTCTGGACTCTGCAGAACCTTGATTCCCTCATCTTTCAGCCTCACATTTGCCTCTGGATGACTCTGGTGCACAGAGGAGTCCACGGTCCTGCGTCGGCACAACAACTTTTGCGCTCGACAGTGGCTTTGAGCTGTTTCTGCTGAGACTGTGCGTTTGGTTTTTTTGCCAAACATGGTGGTGGACGAGAAGGCCCAAAAAAATCCCAAGAGGTCTTGTGGTTTGCTCAGACGCAGTTTTGCAAACCTCCATTCGCGCTTCCGTGTTCCTTTTGGGCAGAAGAGCCTTTCTCCTGGCTGTCGCAGACTTTAACATTGAGGCTGGGTACTTCCTCCGGGTATGTTTGCTGTGACGGTCCACTCCTGGGACGATTGTGAACAGTCTTGAATGCCTCCCACTTGATCCTATCTCACTGCAGAACGTTGAGCTGCAAATTGTTCGGAAACGGCTTCATAACACTTTTTCAGATCGATGTACAACAAGGGTTGCTTTTCTAAGACCAGTGCTGATGTCTTTCCCTGTCGGCGTTGTGTTGTCATTATTTCATAAATACAAAACGCAGGATTAAAAGTGGGGGTACTGACTCTTTCCCCCGGCTGTATCATAGTACACAGTAGGGGTGTAAAAAAAAAAAATCGATTTGGCAATATATCGCGATTTTTGGCCGCCCAATATAATATCGATTTTTCAGCTCCTAATATCGATATCATCAGTATGTTGTAATGTTTTACTTAAACACTAATGATAACAATAAATAGGTTGTTTTGAAGCAAATACAGTCATGGAAAAAATTATTAGACCACCCTTGTTTTCTTCAGTTTCTTGTTCATTTTAATGCCTGGTACAACTAAAGGTACATTTGTTTGGACAAACATAACGATAACCACAAAGATTGCTCATAAGAGTTTTATTTAAGAGCTGATATCTTACCATTTTCCATGGTTTTCTTGATTATAACCTAAATCACTTAAGTTTTTACATCAATAGCTATGGCATTGTACTGCCAAAAACACTGCTTTTATGCATTCAGTGTTTTCTTTTCTGTCTGTTTTAGTCACATGATGACATTTAGTGGTACCAGGTATTAAAATGAACAAGAAAGTAAAGAAAAAATGGTGGTCTAATCATTTTTTCCATGACTCTAGTTTTGACTCAATTTGTCCTCTGAATGATCAATATCATCTGATGAACATATACAGCAACTTGATTTTTCATCTCTACTTTTAATTTTGATATTAACTGGGTAGAATATCGCAATATATCGTGATATCACAATATCCTGATACGTGACCCAAGTATCATGATACATATCCTATTGTGAGGTCCTTGCCAATACTCACAGTAGCGTTTTTTAAGTCAAATCGTTAAATTGTCAATTTAAAATCAAGGGAACCCTGATGACATCATAAAAACATCAAGAACCAGAGCGAAAACACAAAATGTGAAAATAAACTGGCTCATGGGTGTAACATGTTTTTTTTTTTTTTTTTTTTTTTTTTAAATGATGACAGCTCAGGCAGTAAGTCAGGCAGGAGCCCAAACAGTCACAGGAATACAAGGTGGTCTCGCATACTTTCAGGTGGTTACGGTGTGGTTTCTCCTCTCCTGTCAGCCGCCTGGATGAAGCTGCGGTTCAGCGGCACCGACGGGCTTCACACCCCGGCAGTCGGCGGCGTCCGTGAAGGGAGCGGACGACTACTGTAAAGAGCGTGATTAATGAGCGCTCGCTACGGCAGCGCCGCGGAGAACAAAGGGGGCTAATCTGCAGCACATGGAGAGTGGAGAGGCTGCACAAGACTAACCAAGACTAGGAGGGAGGATCTGAAATCTGCTGCACGTCTGCTGGAGCTGGAGAACAGCGGCTGCAGACGTGTTGCATAAGCGCGTTCCTGTAGCTAAAGTAGAAGTAAGAGCTCACGGAGGCTGAGTTTGCATCACCACAGCTATCAAGTGTGCACAAAAATGTACAGTATGCGTGTCAGGCCACTTACGAAGAGAAAGAAATTCTCTAACATTTCCTGAGGTCTTAATTAAATATTTGTGACATGTTTCAGTCAAAATATGACACAACAGCTCCCTGTTTGTCTTCATAACCAGTTCTGGCGGGTGGAGTCGTCATCCCCACTTGGCTCCACCCCTCTCTCCTGCGAGGTGCAGCAAGATGCAGCGTTGCCAGGTGGGAAATGTAGGATTATCGTACCAGAGACTCAAAAAGTATCGTATTTTGAGGGAAATTATCGTACATCTGTCATAACCAAAATATCAAGCCCAATGATGCGCTCTAGTCAAGTATAATCACTCTAGTGTTAAATAGCATCCCACAGGCACTCACAGCTTTGTGGCGTTAGTACGGAGTGGGTTAGCGGCACCACATCAGTACAAATTTACAGTTGCGTTAGACTAATGTGTCCCCCAAAAACAAATTAGAGGCGGGAACTAAGAGCCAAATTATGAGGAGAGTAATTTTTCCCTTGCTAGTTCTCTTCTGATTAAACTCTGTTTAAATCTCGCTCGCTCGACTTCCTGATGTGGTCCTGACTGTGAGCGTCTCGTGGGGCGGGCCCAGCTGACCATTCAGCCTATCATGCTTGTTGTTCTGAGACAAACGCTCGTATCCTCCGCTTAGCAAAGCACGACGGGCTGGAAACATGTCACATGGGAACAGATGCCTTTCAGGGTTTACAAAAAACTCTCCGGCAGGCAATAATTTGAAATAGTCAAATTATCGTACATTTGGCCTTTTTT